>CM067347.1:62527437-62654302 GCA_034190875.2 Urechis unicinctus | reverse complement strand
GTTGACAATTGGACTCTACATAGACTGATCGACGCTTACTTATCGTGTAATTAGCATGTCACTTAACGGCTTGCTTTTGATCTAAATATTCAAAGCATAGTAGTGATATTTTTATTTGGTTTAGGCACAATCAGAAAGCCATAAAATGCGATTTTGGATGCATTTCACCCTTCACAGACAGCAGTTCCGATAATCCTCCGCCATCGCTGTTTCTACTCGTAGTACTTGATCGAATATCGCATTCGATTCGAGTCACGGCCGTTGTTGTCGATACTCAGCCCACAGGTTTGTGGATAACTATAAATAGAACGAATTAAATTTTTGTTTATCTGGGCAGCTGCTATATTTTTCCGATGAGATCTGAGTTAATATTTGGAACCATAAACCTCCAGGTAATCAACCGATTGAATAAAGCCACAAAACTGCTTATAATGCACTTGAATTCTCTAGACTTTGCATTATCTCAGGGCATATACATAGCCAACAGTCCTCAGCAAAATCAAGTAAGCAATATTTATTGAAATAGAATCATATATTGTTTATCACGCCACTCATTCATCAGGCAACGTTCCCAACTCTGGTCACAGATAACTAGGATACGCAATAGTGAAATAATAAAATGTGCACCATAGTTTAGGCATCTAACTATCACCTACAAGGACCACCATCTGTTATCATCCTGCCCCTGTCATTCAGTAAGCACTAGGAAGAGCTATAACGCATAATACATCAGCCAACCATCACTTTACCCAAAGGGGTCATCTACACTGTAAGTTGGTCCTCTAGGGCAGAAACCGCAGCTGACGAACGCTTTGCTACTTCATGCCCGGTTGGATAGGGAATAGAAAAGCAATGAAATTGTCTGCAAACAATGTTGTCTGTGGTTTAACAGCACTTACGTTTTATGCGCATCCATTAACAATGGTAATAGGCTCGTCACCTGACAGTATGCACCGACGATTAATCAATGCGCGTTACATAATCCATTAAACCAGTCATTTAAAAACTGTCTGACATTCATATATAATCAAACCTCGAATAGCTTATTATTGATATCTAATCGAACACGCTTCATACGACGACAGATGACGTATTGTAAAGTAACGAGCCACCTGATTGGTCATTTTTGTAGCCTTCGTTCCTCGCTTCTTACTGATTTGGGATGAATTTAACTACTTCAGAATAGTGATGCCCTTTTTTGAACCGTATTAACGAACCCAGAATACAGCACATCCGAAACTGAACCATGCAAGTTGACGAAAGCCGTCTAAGGGCTTGGTATCATGGGTAACTGCGAGTAGGGATATTTGTCCTGATACCGATTGTTAGGAAGTAAAGCCGTCACCTCCGGCAGTCTGGCTAGAGGTAAGTTTCTTTATGCAGTCGATGTAAGGCATTGAATCATGTCTGGATGGAATCCAAGCTACAAATTGACTTGTGTTGTTGTAGTTCTTTTAAGTTATTCAAATTTAGATGCTCTGTTGGAAATAAGGAGACATTATCCCGATATGATCATAATGACCAACACATATGATAGATCCTCAAATATCTGTCCGGATAAGCGGAGCAATCGAAGCAGATAGTATGATATAATAATGCGTCAATCGATAACTCAACTGTGGGTTTGTTTCTAACATAAACATCTATTTGGTTCCTGAAAGGGATTGGTAAACTGGCAGAAACTATCTTAGTTGAGGTCATAACACGATTTCTGCTCAATTTCGCCGTAGCCATACGATTTGCTATGGTACTCCCTGCACTGCGATTCAAACAAAACCAAATACACCATAATAAATTATATGTACACATAAAGCATCCTTACAATTCATCCAATTCACTGCTTGGATTTGTGGCAAGCCTTCGGAGATAGATAGGCCCCAATGTAATTAAACTGGTTGGTACTTAAGCCTAAGCCAATGCATGCTGCTACATTACAACTGGAGCGCGATACTATAGGTACTAAATTAATTATGTTAATATATATGGGTTTAAAATGCCACAATGATTCAGACATTGAACAATATAACCTTTCAGCAATAAACAAAGTAACATGTGTTACCTATGTCTTATTCTGTTGAAATAGGGATAATTTGTACCGCGGTATATGACAACGTTCTTGTCGCTGGTACAGCGGACCATTATATATTTTCAAAATTTAGTGTAAGCTAACATATCATATTTCTTTCGTTTAATTGCAGATGTCGGAATATTCCAGTATTTTAAGGTCGTATAGGTTGGCCGGCTGCAAAGGGCTTCCATGTGCCAGACGAATAATGAACTCAGTGCCGACCTATACAGGTACATATCCAGTCTTTCGGGCTCATTACGCTCGTAAAAGACAGTTTATGTCACTATAAGTTACCATATCTTCATTCCCATTCCTAGTCCAATAGCCTATAAATCACTCCGTCGTTTTCCTACAGCAGCTGTTGCTGTGTATTGCAAGAGGATGGAGTAGATTGGATAAGAGATATTTGGAACCTCCGGTTTCGGATATTTGTATATTCAATGTACTGCTCCCAAACTGGCGATAAATGCTTGCCAAAACCAAGGGTAAAATCATTCAAGTGACTTGTTGTAATAATTGACGGAAGAAGATCAAAACATAAAACTTGCTAGAAAGTGGTACCATCCAGGCAACACTGGATTGCCACTATACCTAATCATGTCATGATGTGGAGCGGCCGTCTCTTTGTAATGATATTACATTTCTCATATGGATGAATAATAATCACATAGCAAGAAATGCTCTCTGAATTATAAGCGGCATCACTTTGCGTAACGTAATGAACGGAATTAATACAATAAGGTTGTCTTCGTGAGAGCCACGAAAACAATTTTCTCATTTGGGAATGTATTAGTAGTCTTACACGCGAACTAACACGTGCAAAATATACGTAAAGAACACGAGACAGAATTACATACTATGGCATGGCTTTCAGGGAAATAATATTTGAATTTGCCATAGTCGTTAGTCAAATAACAATTCAGTCATGTGTCGTAGTAACAAATGAACTCAGTATTGCTCTTGTTGCTGGAGCCGAATTGTGGCGATATGCGGAAGTTATAGCTCAGGGGGACGTACAATCACTTACGGGCTGTACATAAGATTTCACTCGCAAATTAAGTTAAAAGGGTGTAGTCACATTCCATATAATTCAGTTATATTTCTGCTCTACTAAAGCTTGTGGGACCTAAATGGAATAATAGCAATAGTTCATCATACAGATAGATGTTGGCTACCAAAAATATAATTATCTCAGAAGTGAATGCAGTAGTAAACCTATAGAGTCAGTTACACTTATAAGCAGCAAAGTGTGTAGTCCCGTTTACAGTACAGTTTTGTTAGCGCACATAATGGATATTACATGTTACAAGTAAGGGGCACATACCGCTCTCTTTTTATGTGTAATAGTGAATGCCTTAGGCTGACACTACAATGGCCTGGGCGTGGTTGCTGCTTGCACACAAAATACCTACACCATCTAGGCTGCACCAGAGCACTCGTACATGACGACACGACCTAGCAAATTGTAGACGACGGTTATGCTTCAAAAGTTTGCACTCTTCTAGAATGAATATGGTATGATGCATGTTTGTATTTTTTATGTATGTACATCCCGTACTTACTCCGACACTAACTACTGCAAAACGTATAGTAGGTTCATGCTTGAAAGTATATGGTATAGCACGTTCAAAGAGTTTCTGTATACAGATACAACTTCATCATGCCCAGTTTTGCACTCTTCTAGAATGAATATGGTATGATGCATGTTTGTATTGCGCAGGTATGTACATCCCGTACTTATCCGAGTTACTTCGTAACTACATATATGCTGAGTAGTACCTTGTGCCAAATGTGCTCGTTCTGCATTTTAAAGGTGTAACGCTGCAACATGTACCTTGTGCATGCCACGCCAACAGTATCCAGTATATATGAAAGACAATGATAATTACCAATCGCAAGATTTGCCGTATTTCAAATAAAGAGCAAATTCGATTGCATGTTGTATATTTCACTACATTCATGCTATTTGCAGGCCCATATGGCCCAGCGTCTAACAGAAACTGTGAATTACACGCATATCAGTCGTTCACCTCAACGGCTCGCATATTAAAGCAAACCACGGTCTGGTTTGGTCTGGTGGTCATGGTAATAGTTATATCTATACCTTTGGAAAACGTTACATTGAAGTTGAGAAAGACGATTTCCTTGTCGTTGATATTGAGTATTAAGTTTGCAGAATGGTTGACCAATTATGGTTGTGGCAAACCAAAGCGAAACTTACTAAATACTTTTGAAGATGTCGCCATGATGACTGTTATTAATTTATTGTCTTTATTATATACGGCTTTGTGTACAGCTACACAGACAAGGTAAGCAGTTGGTTTTGATGTGGGTGTAACGCTACGCGGTGAAAATGGAGAGGTAATGATGCTTGCCGGACTGAATGTCAATTATTTATACCCTGACGATAACAAACTTTTGTCATACTAGACACTAGTGGAGTCAATATTATTGTTGTGGGAACTAGCGGCCAGGTGGGAGGATGAGACGCAGATGGATGATGACTGTGGTGGTTCATTGTGTTTATATGTTGGATCATTCTGGTACACGTCATGGGATGTTTGCAAGCTGGGATTGGTTGTCGACAGCAGCGTTTCAAGTTTTATCATGATATTAAGGCCTATGGGGAAAATACGCTACGCAAGCTTAAGATGTCTTGCAATTGAATATTATTTGGGTTCCGGACGATGAACCAGTATAATAGTGCGATTTGAGATGTTTTGCTGCTTGATTGATTGTACCCCATTCTTGAGTCAATGCCAGCTGCTCGTTGGCATATTCGGATCAGCTGTGTCTAACGAGGTCTTACCTCGCAGTTGTGTTCCTGAATAGTCCATGATCTAATACTGGCCATGCAATATAAATTAACTTGTACTGAAGGATCGCATTGGCCACAGACACTACTACAGGGCGAATCTATAGGAAGTAGTGCAATGGGATACATGCCCATAACTGCTAAGCATTATATGTTATACGGCATCATAGTCTGCATGATTAGCGATAACATTTTTATATTATCGTGATCGGCCATCACTATTGAATGGACCATTAAATACTAACCCTCGATTGTCGCTCTGACTGTCTTGTTGTCTTTACGAGCAACAGGATTTGTCAGGCTCCAGAGGACCACTGTGAAAGGGTTAAAATGATAAAGGTATATGCGAGGACAAAGGAATCTCTTTAATAGCTGCCGTGCTACGTCGCGTCCCATGCCAAATTTTCCTTCCATAGCAACAATTCTGGATTATATATGTTTGCATTGGTCTTCTTATTGTTCATGTCTTCAAGTGCACTTCCTGCTCTGAGTAACGCTACACCTCACAGAGAGTCAAATGCTTTCCGAATGTCACCGATTAGCGTCGTCGCAAGTATCCTGAAGTAAGTTACTGTGCTGGGCTCTGCACTCCATTTATGCAGCAGCAGAAGCTATTGAGGTTCACGATACGCACCCGGCGTCTGTGATACTTTTCTCCTTTACAAGAAAACTAGACAAAAGAGGATGTCAACTTCGCTAACCCTTCGCTATCGACTATGTCCTGCCCCTCAAAATCAATCACGGTATTAGTTCAGCCAGCGTGCGATATTGGATACGTCATTTCTGATATGTGCTATCTTGTGAACTTATAAATATTCCATGCCCCGAACTAATATAGTGACTTGAATACCTCTCAGGTATGAATGTGAATGTGCGTCGTATCTGTCATGACTCGTATTATATGACATATGTAGGAAATCACCTACTTTAAGATGACAAATAATATTCGCCATCTCCAAATGAACAATACATAATGTTCCTATAGTATTGATTGGCTATGAATAATTGTGTGCATGTTTCGCTATTGTAAAAAAAGAAACGGTGCCATGCCTCATCCCTATGGCATTTTGCACACATTAATATTTTATGCCATTCACAATAGCTTTTCTATATAAGCAGCTTGAACCACTTACAGGGGGCTGCAGTAATGAGTGAAGACTTTGCAGAAAGATGATTAGCAACCGTTAAGAAGCTGTATACATCGCGAACAATTCAGATATACAATTGTGACAATGACAACAGTACCACAAGATGTGGCTGCAAGGATTGTGACAAGTATGACGGCGATGATGATATTGATGTTGATGATGATGATGTTGATGATGATAATGACGATGATGATGTTGATGATGATAATGATGATGATGATGATGATGATGATGATGATGATGATGATGATGATGATGATGATGATGATGATGATGATGATGATGATGATGATGATGATGATAATGTTGATGATGATGATGATAATGATGATGATCGTTACAATGATGATCACGATGATTATTATTCCGCTGATGATAGGGACAGTTTCGCATGATTACCGTTTCCAAATGAAGTGCCCTGAACTAGAGGTAGGATTGAGGCTATTACAGTGAACTAGAGGTAGGATTGAGGCTATTACAGTGCCCTGAACTAGAGGTAGGATTGAGGCTATTACAGTGCGATCGCACGAGCAGTTATATTTTCTACTCGGACGAAGTGCAGCAAACGTTCAAAATGCGAACAACGACATACCAGACCTGTACAGCTACGCCAGTAGCAGAAACGAATCAAAATATGAGATATGGTCAATTATTATGAGTTTATAATTCAATTACGTTATGATTATCTAAAACCTGCAATGCTAAGTAGCGTGTACAGGTCTCCATCAAGCAATGTTCATAGGCTTTGAAGGTGGTCTTATTGTGCTTGGACACGCTTCTTAGCATTGCAATTTTAATGAAAACATTTCACCATAAGGGCGTTGCACCTATTTACTTATCTGACTGCGTCTGTCGACTGTAACAAATAGCTGAAAGTATCTAATATGCGCGAGGTTTATTGACCAGACACCCGTGACTGATCTGGTAGTGGGGTGATTATAAGTACATTAAGATATATATGCAGATGATTTGCCTTGTCCATGCCTACCACTTCGCAATCAAGCGAGATTTTATATACAATATTAGTGATGTTCACCTAAGGATGTTTTGTTCGGTTGACAATTGGACTCTACATAGACTGATCGACGCTTACTTATCGTGTAATTAGCATGTCACTTAACGGCTTGCTTTTGATCTAAATATTCAAAGCATAGTAGTGATATTTTTATTTGGTTTAGGCACAATCAGAAGCCATAAAATGCGATTTTGGATGCATTTCACCCTTCACAGACAGCAGTTCCGATAATCCTCCGCCATCGCTGTTTCTACTCGTAGTACTTGATCGAATATCGCATTCGATTCGAGTCACGGCCGTTGTTGTCGATACTCAGCCCACAGGTTTGTGGATAACTATAAATAGAACGAATTAAATTTTTGTTTATCTGGGCAGCTGCTATATTTTTCCGATGAGATCTGAGTTAATATTTGGAACCATAAACCTCCAGGTAATCAACCGATTGAATAAAGCCACAAAACTGCTTATAATGCACTTGAATTCTCTAGACTTTGCATTATCTCAGGGCATATACATAGCCAACAGTCCTCAGCAAAATCAAGTAAGCAATATTTATTGAAATAGAATCATATATTGTTTTATCACGCCACTCATTCATCAGGCAACGTTCCCAACTCTGGTCACAGATAACTAGGATACGCAATAGTGAAATAATAAAATGTGCACCATAGTTTAGGCATCTAACTATCACCTACAAGGACCACCATCTGTTATCATCCTGCCCCTGTCATTCAGTAAGCACTAGGAAGAGCTAAACGCATAATACATCAGCCAACCATCACTTTACCCAAAGGGGTCATCTACACTGTAAGTTGGTCCTCTAGGGCAGAAACCGCAGCTGACGAACGCTTTGCTACTTCATGCCCGGTTGGATAGGGAATAGAAAAGCAATGAAATTGTCTGCAAACAATGTTGTCTGTGGTTTAACAGCACTTACGTTTTATGCGCATCCATTAACAATGGTAATAGGCTCGTCACCTGACAGTATGCACCGACGATTAATCAATGCGCGTTACATAATCCATTAAACCAGTCATTTAAAAACTGTCTGACATTCATATATAATCAAACCTCGAATAGCTTATTATTGATATCTAATCGAACACGCTTCATACGACGACAGATGACGTATTGTAAAGTAACGAGCCACCTGATTGGTCATTTTTGTAGCCTTCGTTCCTCGCTTCTTACTGATTTGGGATGAATTTAACTACTTCAGAATAGTGATGCCCTTTTTTGAACCGTATTAACGAACCCAGAATACAGCACATCCGAAACTGAACCATGCAAGTTGACGAAAGCCGTCTAAGGGCTTGGTATCATGGGTAACTGCGAGTAGGGATATTTGTCCTGATACCGATTGTTAGGAAGTAAAGCCGTCACCTCCGGCAGTCTGGCTAGAGGTAAGTTTCTTTATGCAGTCGATGTAAGGCATTGAATCATGTCTGGATGGAATCCAAGCTACAAATTGACTTGTGTTGTTGTAGTTCTTTTAAGTTATTCAAATTTAGATGCTCTGTTGGAAATAAGGAGACATTATCCCGATATGATCATAATGACCAACACATATGATAGATCCTCAAATATCTGTCCGGATAAGCGGAGCAATCGAAGCAGATAGTAGATATGATATAATAATGCGTCAATCGATAACTCAACTGTGGGTTTGTTTCTAACATAAACATCTATTTGGTTCCTGAAAGGGATTGGTAAACTGGCAGAAACTATCTTAGTTGAGGTCATAACACGATTTCTGCTCAATTTCGCCGTAGCCATACGATTTGCTATGGTACTCCCTGCACTGCGATTTCAAACAAAACCAAATACACCATAATAAATTATATGTACACATAAAGCATCCTTACAATTCATCCAATTCACTGCTTGGATTTGTGGCAAGCCTTCGGAGATAGATAGGCCCCAATGTAATTAAACTGGTTGGTACTTAAGCCTAAGCCAATGCATGCTGCTACATTACAACTGGAGCGCGATACTATAGGTACTAAATTAATTATGTTAATATATATGGGTTTAAAATGCCACAATGATTCAGACATTGAACAATATAACCTTTCAGCAATAAACAAAGTAACATGTGTTACCTATGTCTTATTCTGTTGAAATAGGGATAATTTGTACCGCGGTATATGACAACGTTCTTGTCGCTGGTACAGCGGACCATTATATATTTCAAAAATTTTAGTGTAAGCTAACATATCATATTTCTTTCGTTTAATTGCAGATGTCGGAATATTCCAGTATTTTAAGGTCGTATAGGTTGGCCGGCTGCAAAGGGCTTCCATGTGCCAGACGAATAATGAACTCAGTGCCGACCTATACAGGTACATATCCAGTCTTTCGGGCTCATTACGCTCGTAAAAGACAGTTTATGTCACTATAAGTTACCATATCTTCATTCCCATTCCTAGTCCAATAGCCTATAAATCACTCCGTCGTTTTCCTACAGCAGCTGTTGCTGTGTATTGCAAGAGGATGGAGTAGATTGGATAAGAGATATTTGGAACCTCCGGTTTCGGATATTTGTATATTCAATGTACTGCTCCCAAACTGGCGATAAATGCTTGCCAAAACCAAGGGTAAAATCATTCAAGTGACTTGTTGTAATAATTGACGGAAGAAGATCAAAACATAAAACTTGCTAGAAAGTGGTACCATCCAGGCAACACTGGATTGCCACTATACCTAATCATGTCATGATGTGGAGCGGCCGTCTCTTTGTAATGATATTACATTTCTCATATGGATGAATAATAATCACATAGCAAGAAATGCTCTCTGAATTATAAGCGGCATCACTTTGCGTAACGTAATGAACGGAATTAATACAATAAGGTTGTCTTCGTGAGAGCCACGAAAACAATTTTCTCATTTGGGAATGTATTAGTAGTCTTACACGCGAACTAACACGTGCAAAATATACGTAAAGAACACGAGACAGAATTACATACTATGGCATGGCTTTCAGGGAAATAATATTTGAATTTGCCATAGTCGTTAGTCAAATAACAATTCAGTCATGTGTCGTAGTAACAAATGAACTCAGTATTGCTCTTGTTGCTGGAGCCGAATTGTGGCGATATGCGGAAGTTATAGCTCAGGGGGACGTACAATCACTTAAGGGCTGTACATAAGATTTCACTCGCAAATTAAGTTAAAAGGGTGTAGTCACATTCCATATAATTCAGTTATATTTCTGCTCTACTAAAGCTTGTGGGACCTAAATGGAATAATAGCAATAGTTCATCATACAGATAGATGTTGGCTACCAAAAATATAATTATCTCAGAAGTGAATGCAGTAGTAAACCTATAGAGTCAGTTACACTTATAAGCAGCAAAGTGTGTAGTCCCGTTTACAGTACAGTTTTGTTAGCGCACATAATGGATATTACATGTTACAAGTAAGGGGCACATACCGCTCTCTTTTTATGTGTAATAGTGAATGCCTTAGGCTGACACTACAATGGCCTGGGCGTGGTTGCTGCTTGCACAAAATACCTACACCATCTAGGCTGCACCAGAGCACTCGTACATGACGACACGACCTAGCAAATTGTAGACGATCGGTTATGCTTCAAAAGTTTGCACTCTTCTAGAATGAATATGGTATGATGCATGTTTGTATTGCGCAGGTATGTACATCCCGTACTTACTCCGAGTTACTTCGTAACTACTGCAAAACGTATAGTAGGTTCATGCTGAAAGTATATGGTATAGCACGCAAATTCAAAGAGTTTTCATGATAAACATCATCGGGTTTGATACCTCGTTCTGCATTTCCCAAATTGGACGAATAATAAATATCTTGATTAACATTGGTACCATAATGCACTTTTGTAGGTATATATATAAACCGCTTTTATCGATGTAAGCCATCAATATCTCAGTGCCATTCATGGTCAGACAATTTCGCCATGATGCTATTTTGAATATTGTCAGTCAAGAAGCCGCATTTTGCATTTAGCTGTTTTTACTCTAGACAAGAGGCTATAAGTCATTTTAATGCAGCGTTTTTATTGGGATAATATTGGTATACTGACGCCACTTATAAATAGACATTCTAATCATAAATTATACTTTAAATGACTACAGTTATCTATATTTTCGATCATCTGTACTAATACTGATTGGATTGCCCGGATTGACGCTAACTTTCAAAATGCGGATTCTGACATATTGACATCATTCATTAATATGTAAATAACTTCGGCGAACGGTCTATAGGTTGGTGTAACTATGAGATGCATTTCCACATAGCCATGTTGTTGCTACAAATATTTCGACGAACTATGATCATAATATGTCGGAGCGAAAACTGAGATACAATTTTATAAAACACACTCGGCTAAACTCTTGAGGCTGTTATGCTCGGTGGTAAATCCGTGCAAAGTCTGAGTTTATGACAGAAATAGCACTAAAGGCGAGATATGGTGCATCCTAAATGTGAAGTAGTTGTAGAGGCTTAAGGGAACTGTATCGTTAACATTTTACGTCTATATAATGTCCCTGTAGCCTGGGTTATTGGTTTCCATATGGTCACATTATTAGAACAGAATTGCGCGCTAAGCACCCTGGTTCTCGTCACCATTAATAGCGTTTTAAAATAAGACTTGAGGTGAAAGCTATACGAGGAAACGCAGCCGAGGCGATGTACTCCGACAGACAGTGAGCGGAAATAATGATAAATAATGTCACTAGAACGCAACAGAAACCAACAATGGCCACCTCAAAAGTGTCCATGACATTTTGGCTACCTGTAAATGTAATTATTATACAACAACATAATAATATGGTTATAAATACCAATAACAGAAACCACCACCGTCATACCTATATTCACTACTTAAGGCACAAAAGGTATGTTGTTATTGCGAATCTTGCTCGTGTCTGAGAATGCTTCCAGATGCAATGCTTCACTTTTTGAGACATCTTTAGCAATGAATATAAAGCCTTCTCTTGAAAAAACTATGGAGAGGCTTTCTTTGTATAGGCTGTCGTGGTATACCATTCCGTTAAAACGTCTTCTTGTTTACCACCTGCTGTAAGTTCTCCGTTAGCCTCTATAATGCCTATGTTTCATTAACCCTACCAACTTGTCTGGTCCTCACTTAACCGGATATCATGGGACCTATATATTTGGGTTGTCAATGTAGCAGTTGTTAAGTTTAAATGGGGACAAATATAAAAGGACAGTGCTTACCTATCTCGCCACACAACCTCCAGACACAAAGAGTGTATGACCGCCTCACTTAAACAATGGAATGACAATCCTCTGCAAAAAATGAAACATATATAAGCACCATGGAAACCTTTTCAAATTCGGCATTTGCGGATATTCACATATAATACAACTAGGTATGACATTGCTGTAAAAAACTACACCGAACTTCAAACAGTATGCCAACGCTGGTAAGCCAAACAAACCACTTCATTCTGATTCGATGCCATGTATCACGCAGTTTTTTGGAAAGTGAAATTTTAGACTATAGCTTTTACCGCCCATATACAAGCCAGTGTTTATTTTGTCAAGGCCACTTAATTCCCGCAGCTTAGAGCCTCTGATATATAACATTATACACATGACGTGGGACCTCAATGACGATGTGGTCCATGCAACGGATGCAAAAACGCCCGACGCTTGCTTCACTTTCTTCCGCAGTAGGATGTATACCATCCTTGATAACGATCGTTAAAGGACAGAGCGGCGTTTCCTATATTATGCCCCTGGAGCAGCCAGCTCGTATCATTTGGTTTCCGTTAATTGTATGATGTGACATTATCTGAACTCATGCATTAGATTGAAATCAATCAACCAGTCCGCAAGACTGTGTATAGCCACACATTTGGGCGGTTAATCAAATATTGACGTTTGAATATGTCCTAACAAGCTTGACACTAGACGAACCAAAAATAGACGCTACCTTTATCATGCAGGATGAAAATCATTTTGTCTTTACATGGCCGCATATAAATGCTACAGCACCCTCTGCCTAAATAATACCATAACCTTGTTATGTAAATAGTTTCTAGAATGCAATGGGACCAACCATTAAGTGCAATATTCTTAATCCAATCGATGCTTTAATATTGATCGGTGCATATAGGGGTGTGATGTCGAGCCAAGCATCATGGCTATGTTTTTGTTTTGTGTTAAAAATTATGCCTTCCGGATGCACCTGAACTGAGACAGGGCACTTAACCTAGTATTAAGTTTCTGTCTTTTACTGCATACCAGCACATAATATGCGCTCTTGGCGACTGGAATATCATCGAAGTGCCTGTTTAATGCGTTTAATATTTTTACTGTTACTATCTGGGGACTTAAATTATAGATGAAATCTGTTTATTCATGTACTAAACAGGCAATGTGTGATATTGACACATTCGCGTGTTATGTCGCAATTTCATATGTGGACATTTCGCTTGGATAGCTATTTATTTTTTCGGTAGAACTTTGTTTGCAACATAATTACCTAAACCCTAACATTGATTCTACAAATAAGCCACAATTACTTAAGTGTTTGTAACGTAGCAGCAGTAACAAAAAATACATTCATATTGAGTCATGTCATCTAAGGTCACAGATATCATCCCAGGCTGTAACGCCACATCTCTTTCGTGACAAAACACACTATCCTGTAATTGGGTTCATGGCTGTAGGCGTTCGTGCAATACATTGACAACACAGGCAATCACAAATTCGCAGAACTATGTCTCTTGATAAATTCCACATATTAGCCGTCTCAAGTTCATCATATAGGCAATCGATCACTCTACTTTGGCAAGTGACACCTGCTATATTCCTTTGGGACTGACATAGCATTTGACCGAAGTGCAGGTTTGCTTTAGACAACCGCGGATCCCAGATTGACATATGCAGTAACACAATTTGCTGGTATTGGTTTGTGTTTAAAGGAAGCAAAGATGATTTCGAATGAATGTTGCATCAACATCCAGGGAGTAGTCTGTTTATTAAACGTGAGGAAAACTTGGCGCTCAAAATGACTAATGGTCTATACCAAGAGGCAGGTGTTGATGCATATAATTAGAAAAAAACAATATATTTTGCAAGATGACGTATTCGTTGGTGAAATGCTTTCAACATACCTTCCTCATAACATGCGATTTTGGCCTAGCATACGTTGCAATGCGTCATGGATGATTCAACATATGCTCCAAAACCACATAGAAGTATATATGAGAGTTTTTGTGTCGGACACGGTGTCGAACATTTATAATAGTTGTCCTTAGCTAGCCTCAAATCACTCTTGATAGATATTTTTGTACACCCCGAAAGACACGATGAACCAAGTGTATAAGTTTACATTTGGATGCTTGCGTATACGGCTGTGATAAATTCGCAATCTTCATATGTAAGATACACAACAATCTCCAATGCGTATGTTAAATGTTAATAATACATCATGGCAGAAAAGATACCCTTTACCATAACGTGCCCCTTCTCAGTCAGCAGCTTGAATGTATTCAAGTTCAAGTTTCTCCTAAATACTAGGTCTAGAGTTCTAGTCTTCGTTATCAGAAATGTGTATCCTGTACATCTCTACATCTCACAATACGACACCTAATAAATATATAGGTGCTAAACTACAGTGTTGCGTTTTGTTCTACTGTCACACAAATGGTCGACAAGTTGATCCATCGAAAGGCTAGGTTGACTGAACTATTTGCGTAAGTAATGTTGTTATTAAAACTTCATTTGGACACACCTTGCTACCTTGAAGTTATACATATAGCACCCTTAAAGATAAAAAAGTTCAATTTGATTAACCACCACGCTAATGTTTAGTAAGGCGAGCACTGCTCAAGAGAATCTCCTGGCGTATTCTAGGCAACCTCTTGCCTCTTCCTCCAATAATCCCTCGTGAAGCAATATCTGTGGAGGTTGATACATTAGTGTGAGTGATGTGATAGAGGCGACCTTTGAGTCCATCATCGTTGCCGTGGTAACTGGAGGCATATACAGGACAAGGACAATGGCTTTGATGTACATTTGCAAGATATGCCTTTCCCAAATTGAAATCACTAACACATTCGACATAACAACCCATGAAGAATTATATCATTTTCTGGAAACAGGCGCTTTACAAATGCCGTGTATTTATATGATTAGTCGATGTTGTTAACTATCATGCTGGCTATATTAACAGCCGCACTAGCGACGTTTTCCTGTGCAGATCCTCTACACGTCTGTTATTTATCCAACGTGAACGGAAAAGTCACTTAGCTAACAGATAATGCTGACTTGCTTGTTTATTAATTGTGTACAGTACTCGTTGGGAAACCCCCTCAATCAATGCAATCGCCTCATAACGTAACCGGTGCAACACCTAATATATTGTGTGGACAAGTGCCTAATGCAGACCATTAAATTGAGATTCTCGTGTGCCATATTCACTCTGTCTTCACCGGACATCAAAGATTTTTTTTTTTGCGAAGTTGTTGCCGCAGATTAGTAGTAGAGCTGCTGCGTGCCAGTTGGAATGCTAATTACTCTTTTTCGCTCAGTTGCCGCTTCTTCTGATAATATTCAGTTTTGCTACACAACTTTACGATTTTCACTACACGCCTACCACAAGTATCATACGTATTGAATACTTCCGTCACACATTGGAATCAATAAAGAATACAGGTAAATCAATCAATAATACTATATCACAGATAATTACATGAGTTCTTCATCAAGCGCGATATATCTTAGCAAAGCGCTCCATCGATTACAATCAATTTCAAAACGCAATCGGTGTCACTGGCACATGGGTTATTGTATTTACATAGGTTAACTCCAAAAGCACTTTATTGATTCTTCATTCACGCCAGACGTTGTCCATGGCAGCGGTTCCACACTTAGGAGCGTCACCTATGAAATAGGTCGATTCCGTAGAAGATGCAATCCTAAATTGAATTGATAATTATGGGCCGAGTGCTATCTGACAGAGGCCGCCAGCACTATTCTCTTGATGGTTACTACGCCTTCTTAAACGAGGTATCCATAAGCAATTTCTTTAGCTGTCGTCCAGAGAGTTGATATAGAAAGGTAACTCGATTATTAGAGAAAACATCCCCACCTCCTCAGAAAAAAATCATCCACATATCAGAAAGCAAGACTTTTCGTAATACAAAACGCCCCTTACCCGCTGATCCCCTGCCGATATTAATTAATCATTAAATACTTGTTATGTCTAGTTTCTCGCAAATATTGTCGACTAGGTTGGCTCGAGTGCTTTTTTATCCCCAGAAATCTCTCATTGTTTAAAGTTGCCTGTACTAGATTTAGACGAATAAAGCCGAGTTGATAGGATTTGTTGTCGTTTTTGAGTGTCTCCAAAACGATGTCAATGGTCCGAGTGTCAGCGTGATGGTGTCAATCATGATTAAGAGGTGATTATACAGCAACAATGAGTGCGGGGCGGGAGATAGGCTTTAATGTGCGTTACTGTGTCTGCTATTTCTGTGATCCAAAGAAAATCGTTCCGATGCTTTGCTGTGCAATATTGCATCATAAGATAGCGTAACTAAATGCGGTCGATATACAAACAATACAGTTATTGCTTGTTATAAAAAAACAGCCATTAATGGGTGTATGATCTCTCACTTTACTAGTCCATCTAGTACTTACCTATCTATCAATAATTAGCGTGCGAATGGCTCGTCTATAATCAACTGTAAACCTTCTAGCACCGTTTGGAACTGGCTTGATAATGATCATTTTCGATTGATGCCGATACTGTTATCATCAATGTTGGTAAGCGGTTGTGGTGCAAACCCAAAGTGTTAAACCTGAATCCCCGTTGGCTCAAATGCATGGCGATGCACTTACGATCGGGTCGAATAGATTTCATAAGGGACCTTGAGCAGCAGATTTTAGTGGGTGATTGAACTTCGTTGGAGAGTTTTAACATCACAATGTTTTGAGAAATAGCAAAATCACAGATTAAATTAATCTCAAATATGCACATAATAATCCCAAAGTTAGCAATATAGCGTTCAGTGAATTTGTTGCCGATGCGGAATTTGATTTTGGTTTAGTGAACGTCACTTTCCACCGACAGCATCAACAGAAATCCACCACCACGGCCGGTTGTTTTGATATTCAATCTTTTCAACCCATAGATGTGTGGATAACGTTCTACAAGCCAGTACAATGGATATAACATTTCCCGGACCGCAGCTATATTCTCCTGACAATGATACTGCAGTATTAGCATGAGGTCGGAGCTATAAACCCATATGACAAAATTGTATTGTTCCGTCGAGCTTTATACGCCGACGTTGTAGGTTATATTTACCGCATTGTTCTATGAGTAATTCTTCCTTACATTAGCCTAAAGGGACCATGAAAGGATCAAGTGAGCAACAGCTGGTATTTGGTAAGCACTGGAAAGAGCTGTAATGCATAATAGATCTGACAGTCATCACTATGTCCCAAGGCCTCACGTGCACTGTAAGGTAGTCCTCAAGGGTAGAAATAGCAGCTGATTACCGCTTTTCTAACTAATGTCCTGTTGAAACAGGGAATAAGGCTGCTTAGTGCACTATTCATGGAAAGCAATGTATTTGTCTGTAAACAATGTAGTATGTGGCTCTATAGCACTTACGTGTTATGCGCAATCATTTAATATGGTAACAGTCACAGTGCAGTATATTATGGCTGTATAACCCAATAAAGAACAACAACAAAAACCATCAGCCACTGGGGCACAGTAATTCCCGACATTCAATTGCAGTAATTTATTGCTGAATGCCATGCCTAAACAATTTATTTCATGCCAACAACGAATTGTGAATAACCGAAAAAGCCCATGTTCGATTCTGGTTGATAAATCCACTGTGGTATACGCAAGCAACATGACCAAATCAATGATCGTCTCGTACCCACAGAAAAATCCAGAGCACAGCTGTTCTTTCCACATATAGATTAGTAGTATATAAAAGTGCACTTCTGGTGCACCATGCTGAGTGTGTCTGTTTTGGAGAAGGTAAAAAATTCTGTCGTAGAGGAGCGATTCTGGCGTAACTCATTGGGGAACGGGATGGAAAGGGATGGTATCAATGTATTGGCTGTAGGCCGACCTGGAGTTAAGATCGTCTAAACAAGGCGAGTTTTGGGTTAAATGGGGCCGCTTATGGAAGCTTCTAACTTGTAATAACGATCCTAACAAAATAATTTAGCCTAGTACAATGGAGAAGTGAGACGCACAACTTGATCGGGCAATTGGGGTGGGAGGCCCCTGAAATATTAAACAAGGCGGCAGCAGCCTTCTCATGCGTTGATAAGGCAGCAACTGAAGACGCAGAGAAGCTGGAATTACAAATGAACATACCTGAAGCCGTGACAGAGCAAGGTGGCGGGATGAAAACAAGCTTCATAGATGGCGCTCATAACCCCACTGTGCAGATAGAAATAGTTGGGCTCCCATGCAGGTTGTTTTTCCTGCCAAAGCTAATGGCAATCGCATTACATTTCGAGGAAATTGTTAGTAACACATACTGCATGCCCCTTATCAGTTCAGACAGCTTGGTTGATCACTGGCGAACAGCTCCAATGGGCATCTATCAAAAACAAATAAATCTCTTTGTCTTGTGTGCAACTACGGATTGATGAGTTAACTACCTTTACCGCCTCCAGATTGGCTACCCATAGCAAATGATGATTGATGGGATCCGTTTCAGAACCCATACGTCCTATTGTCATTCATACCTTGCGCGCATAACAAGACGGACTTTTTGAAAAAATGAGTCTTAATGACGGTCAGTGTAGTCATTTAATTCATTCAGGTACTTAAACGTGTGAATTCAGCATCAGCATCTCATTTTATGTCCACCATAACCAAGCCAGTACCACGCACAGCAGGCTAGATGGTGGTCTTACTACGCTTCTTGAAGTTGCTATAGTTATAGGTTCAGTTACGGGGTTATGAGGGACGACTATTGGACAACGACGACTTTCCTGTTAGATTTGTGCTTGAATTAACAAAATGTCAATAAAAACGAATATCTATAAACATAGATAATAAACGGACAACACTCAATTCGGATGTAGGGATGTAATGGTTACGCACGAAAAGTGGTTAAGGCTGGTGGTACTACCGCTTAACCTGCGAGGTAATAAGGTCATTGGGCTGGAGGGCCCGATAACACCAAAGGATGTTGTCAATAATAAGTATGGTGATAACCTACATAGGAGGCAGTTCAGCGAAATGAGAGATTATATAAACACACATAAGAAGCCTTTCATTTCTATTTGGGTAGACGCAAGGGGCTGCCAACGCAGATGATATAGGTGGTGGTGTGGTGATGGAACCAGGTGTCAAGCATCACAAGATGAAATATATGGGTATAACATGTTGTCAAGTGGAAAGATCATTTGTATGGGGCTGTCTTCTGGTGTGGGCGGTGATGATAGTGTTGTACAGGTCGCTCCGAAACAGTTCAACTGGTAGGAATATGCAAGCTTTGTGACCAACGCGTTGCAGCAATATGTTTCAACCAACCTTTACAGCTGAAATAAGGCCATGTTATTAACTTTTGTACAAGCTATTGAAACTGCTGAGCGATCAGTTTCGTAGGGTCACTCATAATTGAACTTCACCTGCCGCTTTATATACTCAGTATGAAGCAACAACCAACCACTCCGTCGGCACCGCTATATTCTGAGCTGCCTAATGAATCCGAGCCTGTGACTGAGCTACCTCATGAGGCCAAACCAGAGACTATTTAGGGTTGAGGAGATTACACGGTTGCAAAGAGAGCACGAGAAAAATGAGCCACTCTTTATACAAAATGTCGCCGTGGGTTTACCACACTAGACTTTATCGATGGCGTGTTGGCAATTACTGGCGGGTTTTTGCTGTCCACTGTTGTCATGGCGCCAATATTAATCGGGCTCCACATAGGAACCATGGGCTGCTACGCCCTTTCAGTGGCTAGAAAATATATCACCCACAGGCTGTTGATCGAAGCCAATAGCAAAGACGAAGTCAGACTCCTGACTGACAGCAAGCTGAACACGAGCTCAAATCACTTATCTACCACGATAACTGATGGACAAATCTCGATCGAAGAATTGAAGCATATTTTCGATGAGCTAAATAAGTTCCGTCAGATGGCCTATCCCATGGACGATGAGACCAACCACTCGCTAATACTGTGCTGAGGCGACAAAGTGCGCGCCATTTTCAGTAATCTGTTGTGAAAATGCGCCACCAGAGTACATAAAAAATATTGTACTGAAGAAGCAATTATAATCATAAAAGAGATACATGGGCTATATAGTAGGAGTAAAAACGGATTAAGAAAATATGCGACCAAGAAGCACAAAATGAGCCCTTACATGAGCGAATAAAATCCCTAGAGGGGGTACAAATGTCTAACACATACCAGGGTTGGTTGCAACAAACGCTGGGGATGCTGAAGGGTTGTGGGAAACTTTTGTGAGGCTGTGGGGGTGTTATATGTAGTTGCGCAGGAATTGACACTCTACGCCAGAATTCGTTACCTCCCCCAATTACATACACACTGTTCCAGAATCGCCCTTTCATAAACTACTCCGGTTCTAACAAGAAGTATCTCAACCTTTTTTTTATCATTGTCTGGCAAACCTTCTGACAGTTTTTGGATTGCTAATAGACGGATTCTCAGATGCAGATAGACTAGACGTGCGAATGAAGTTGATCGTGATCTGGTTCTGACAATTTTAACACATGCAAGCCGCAGCAGCTTTCGATTCGATTGTTTTATAATGAGATGGCTTCATGCAAATTCTATAAGCAATATAGTAGATTTAAGAGTTGCTGAATACAAAATTGGGAGCCAACAAAATTAATGCCATGTATCGAGTCAACCAGCATTCCCCTTTACAGAACATGCAGAGTAACCTTTGTGATGCGTATGATGCTCCATTAATATCTAAACCAACATTAACTCCAAAACTAGAACCAACAGTCATGCAATGAGTTTAGGTCACTCCAGGCACCGCACGCATGTGCTTATTGATTTCACCCTCATTCAACTTTGGCAATCATAAACTCACAGCGGAACATAAATCCAAATCAGCAACATATGGTCAGCTATAATGATGTATAGTTTTTACTACCATAAGCAATATTCATTTTTCTAAGCCAATTACGTGCTTTGCAAATGGATTTGAGTAATGAAATGCATAATACACATTAGTGAGTTTAAAGTCCTGGTCGATAGGTAACAATTAAATGGGGAAAATATCAAATGATATTCTCAGCCTCATACACGTGTCTGATATTTCCCGCCAAAGGGTGATGTAATAATAACATCAATAGTAACTGCCTATCGCAACAGGAACGTCTTCACATCATATTTACGAAGCAACAGCCACACCCTGATGATACCTACATTTGTTTTAAGCATAACCACGTTACCACGTTATCGAATGTGAGAAAGCTAATATATAAAATATGCAAAAGCGTAGTTAATGTTTCTCATTAGCATGTACAATATTCTTTCGCAAAAGGTTGATGTAATAAAAGTATAAACAGTAACTGCCTATCGCAACAGAAACGTCTCCCCATCACATTTACGAAGCAACAGCGTTCTAATGCAGCAACACTCTAGTGATACCTATATTTGTTTCTAGCATTACCACGTTATCGGATGTGGGAAAGTTTATACATGAAATATGAAAAGGTGTTGTTAATTTTTTTTCCCAATGGTTTGAGCGCTACACTGTGATGTCTCAAATATTCGTTTCGTTTGAATGAGAACACACAGAGAACTACTGTAACATTATTGCAACACAATTAAGCGCATTTTAAGCTGTCCGGCTAACGAGAATCGGCCGGAATCTGACGTCATGGTTGAAGAATGCGCGTAAAAGGGGAAGTCATTTCAGAGATAGCCATCACTTACCCCTTTTCTAAGCTCAGTACCACAACTGTCAAATTTTGATTCTTTCAGCATACGTAGTCACACAACAAAGTATTATGCATCCCTTTCTATATACTGCTTTGTTGACTTGTTCATTCGTCAGGACGTACAATATTGAGCACAACAGTGGGTTTGGTTGGTTATCGGTCTACGAACATCATAATATAAACTAACCATGGATGTATGCCATTATATGGAATATGCAAGTGTCACATCATTAAAACACATCAGTTGCCGTACTGAAATCTTCAACTTCGCAAAATCGATTTGCAATGTATCAAAGTATATGTCACACTGGACAATTTGTGTGATGTAATTATAGTGACAAAAAGTTGACCTTTACCGAGAGATTTAGCAATATTCATTTGGCATTTAGTTTTCCATCAACGCAGCTCGAGATATCTCAACCTTTTAAATGGTTCTCCGCTTTGATGGTATTAGGAGGTACCGTTAACAACGTTAAAGCGCTTAATATATTATTACAAACAGTTGCCCGTGAACTGTTCTTCGCGAGAATTTGTGTTCGTTCTTTTTCATTTTATTCCCGATGGTCATTGGCTTAGCTAACTTTATTGGTACGAGCATTTATTCGACCACTAACAAGAACTGTGGTCTAATCACAAGTGAACAACGAGACATATCGATCCATAATTCAGTAGGTTATACCTCAAGGTGAACCAATCAGCGCCTTGCATTACATTCCCTTAATTTATACAGTAAAAGCATTTATGTCGTTTTGTAAATCCTGTGAGTACAATAACTTAAGTAAGAGCATAATTGGAGCTGCATGTGAGGTTTTGTACCATCGAGGTAAAACTAGTTGATTTTGGGTGCGCACTGCTGATGATTATGTCTTTATGCTTGTTCGCCTTAATAGCATCTGGTACTAAAAGATTGCTTACAAAATCAAAGCGGGCGAACCCGATTATTGCAGGAACATTAAGGCTTGGACAGGTGACTACGAAAGCATATCTAACTTGATTCGCAAAATATTTGGCAACTAACTACACCAGGTCGCATACCCACAAATGTCAAAAGCTATAAAGAAATTTTAATTGATGTATTTAAATAATCGTGCATGTTTCGTGATATTTTCCACACCTTTTCAAATGAACATGAATCATTTGAACATTTGACCTATCCCTATCAAACAATATGTTGATGACTGTGGCGAAGATCTGAGACCAGCGATATCACTCGAAGATATATTTTGATAGTGTCCCATATCTATGCAAACCTCACACATTTCCGATTATACAAGTGATCTCGTGCGACTATCATAATATGTTAACAATAATGTAGAGGTCACGAGCAAACAATGATGCAAATACACACTGGATCAAACGCTATCGAACAGTTTGATAGGCAGAGCTATTGATACAAGAAGACCTCGTTCCACATGCACCGTGATACTATATTTGTCGAGCGATGATTACAGTATATAAACGCTGCAGGCCAAGCCATTCGTCGTAGCGTTTTAGGGAAACAGCACACAGCAAACATTGAAGAACCCATTTCCCAAAAGGGAATATTTATGACACGCTGTTCGTCTCCGTGCGCATATGTATGCAGTTAGCCGTGAAGCAACAACATTCTGTTCGCATACAGCATGCGTCCAAGCCCTTTCCGCGTTGGTAAACATCAAATTGGAGACGTTGCGTTTTTAAGGAACAAATCTGACACGACAAAAGACACATTTGGAGCAATAGTCATGGTCATCACGGAAAGCATTGAATATTTTGCAACCCTTGTTTGTGATGACTTCGTTTTTAGTTGAAGGTTGGGGCCTTCGGGTGTTGCCTGGGCAAGATGGTCATGTGGCTCTGGAATATGGGGTATGTATGAGGAGAGGGGGAAGTGGCAGGTGACATGTAGGTCACTCGTGGATCTGGGAAACTGGGGTTTATAATTAATACAAGCTGTAGGGGGTTACTCCATCAACTGATGACTGAGAGGGTACGTTATGATGAAGGGTAAGTTTGTTATGAAATTGGCATTGAATATGCCAGCCATGTCATATATATCCTAAGATGTCAGCTTAGATAATCATTAACATTTTGGAATGACAATCATTAATTTACATTCGTCATGCATGTAGCCTTTGACAATAATGCCACCTTAGTTGTCAGATATCATGGCGTTTTCCAATGACGCAATATTTACCGACATCAATAGTTGTTGCACTTAAACATATATTAGACATACTTCCATTAGAGAGACCGCCACCAATGCCATGCTACCGCCAGTAATATATTGCCGCACATTATTCTTCCAGCAATACTATCAATATCATGAGAATGCAACAGCACCTATTCAATGCAGCAATAGTCAAACGCATTTCTTTTCCAGGCATTCTGCTATGTGAAATGGGGAGGTGAACTGGCAAAATGTGCGAAACTACAATAATATGCATTATTCATTGCGTATGGAATGTGAAGAAGTAGACAAGAAACGAATTTTTTATTTGCACCAGGATTATATACATGGATGTTAGGACAGTTTGATACAAAGCCTAGCATGATAACTGCGAATTATGCACAAACCATCGATCATTTAAGTGTTGTTCATTTCCTTCCCGTCTCAAGCTATTTATTTTCCTGGATCAGGTTTCAGCCTGAGCCGAGAGCCTAAGCCCATGTATCCTATTTGTATTACGATAATGCATCACGCCAGACTGGCATGATCCATAGATCATCGGGAGTTTCCTGCTAATTATCCGAAGACTTCCGCTTGACCTTATAATTGTTACGAATTGAATACGTTTTGGAGCAGAAATTCCCTGTATCGTCATCTGTTAAAGGGCATCATCAGTTCCATTATGAAAAAGCACGTTGGACATAATCACGAACAGATGTCAGTCTCAATACCATTACCTTAGTCAGTAATAGGAAATAACTAAAGTTCAGGTACGCAATCCTTGCATTGCTGCAATCATCTCGTATTTTTGCACTTTAGATTGTTTTTCTACACAAAAGAAAACTAAGCCGGATATTCTGTCAAATATCATGACTAGAGATTCGGTTTAACGTAGTATATTTGTGACCACGATTATCTGCACACGTAAGGGCGGTACTATTGCATCTTGAAACAATATTTATAGAGTAAAAGAGATGACCGTTAATGACCTTGGGGTATATTGAGGGAAATATCAATACTCCCTGGTCTTTACCAAGAGAACCTAATCAGACACGAGTCAGTGGGAAACAACATCCTGCAACGGACTTTTAATCATATGGTAGGCCGCTGCAGATCTGGAGTAAACAATAAACAACACAATAGCATATTTGAACAACTGGAATGCAGAATTAACTCTTTGTATATGCATACTATTGGCGGTAATAACAGCTCTTCCGAGTAAAACTAATTTTAACAACATCGAAAACAATGGCAACACAGCATTAAAAAGGACCTCAGCGCGGGCAACACTAATCGTTTTGTAATAGTGGGAACGGCATTGACATTGCCAGAACTGAATCAATACAATGGTTCTTCACAGTGCTTCCTAAAACCGGCTGACCTTCCTATGTACCGAAATCCCAAAATGCTGGCTAGCCGGGCTCCTTATAAGGACACACGTGATATAAGAAAGCGTACACGCTAATAACTTCAGCTAGATCACACCGCTAAAACTATTGCGATGAGTTCCAGCCATAGTTGATATCCATGTTTGGACCCCAGTTAGCATGTTTTCTGATTATACTGATTTGATTTCCACGCAGTTATAACTTCTTTATATCGAACCTTCTAAAACGTTGCATTTCTACATTGCAATACATTATTGAGTATACGCTCTTGGAATCTCGGGATATTATACATGTTCATCAAAACACACGATTTACGCAATTGTAATACTGTATATCAAACAAAAAGCAAAACAATCTTGTCCTGTAATCAGTGTATTGAAATTGCCAAAAAATTATTGCTGTTTAAAATTATCCTATGGTGTACTGTTTTCTCTTTGATACATGGGTTTGGCTAGCAAGCAGTCCGTTATTGCGGTCTGATGTGTCAAGGACCATCCTCCCGCCTGGTGATTACTCATCTGTTCAAGCATAAGAAAACAGAAAAACAACACGATGCGCTTTCGTCCAGTCTGTATAATCAAAGTAGGTAGGTGTGACCCAGTGACCATCCTTATTGTATTTCTTTTTGTATATTTCGATGTCAACATTTAACGATTAGCCGAGTGGCATGAGCAACGAGCGAAAGAACTTGCTATATAATTGGCTTGACAGCGTCATATTGTAATACAAACTCACCCAATAAGGGCACTAAATATTCAGTGATCAATGTTTCGTATACAACTGACCGGGAACGTAACAACTGATGCAACCAATTAGGCTACGAAATAGAGTCTGCATTACCCAAGATCACCGACTTCGCTAATTGCAACGACTATAGTGGTTTCTAAAACAACTAAGGGCGATTAGTAAAGAAGGGCGGTGGACAGCAAACTTCACTGTCAGACCTAAATCAATAATTTAAAAAAATCAATGTAGTCATCTATAACTGACAGCGTGGGCCCAATTTAACAACATAGCGCTTAGACCGTTCTTGAATATTCAATTTTTAAACAATTAATTGTTGTAAGCAACAGATCAGCCATATAAGCCACATACAGTCGAGAACATATGTTTTGGTTCTGCTATACTTTCCGATCCGAAGATTCCTTCCCTAAAATGGACGTTCTGTAGCGAATCGTAAGTGAATCAGTTATGTTCCCGTTGCATAAAAACGCGAAATGAAAAATGGCACCCAAAGTAAAAGGGATAGCTTTGCGTTTAACTGAGAACACCACCTGCGCCCTGCTACCGTTGCTATACTATTTCTGAAACTGGCAGTCGACACACGCTACGTCACTGATGAACGATTAATTGGAATTGATTGAATTTGATCCGATGCTAATTTCATCTTGGACGCTGAAAACCATGAAGTGTTGAAAGTCTGCAACTCTATTGTATCATCAAACCTACATTCGTTGGGCCAAAAGTTGCATATAGCCGCCGAACATCATGCTAATTGCATTTTGAACATTCTAGCTGTTCAATGTCACCCAGCAACGATGATGCAAATCTACAGCGTTTCCAATGGGTGTAAAAGGAATTCTGCCAATCAATAAGCTCCCATTTTGGCATACGCCCAACAACAAAACCGTTTTGGGGCTGCCTAGTGGTTTAGCCAGGTTGATTTAACTCACAACTGCCCTGCCGCCGTCCGGACCTGCACAATCGCACATCGGTATCTCTGTGAGCGCGTTTAAACTACCATCAACAGTAAAACAACAGTTGCTGTCAATCAAACAGTGAACTGTTGCATATAAGAATTAATTCAGACAGTGTACACGTGTCGCTATCAGGTAAGCTGGTCACTGGCGTTTGAGATACAAGGCAAAATATGATAAATAATCCAAATACGAGGACAGCGGTATGGTGCTTTTATATGATAGTATACGTCCGTGCTGATTTATTCATGAATAGAGCACCAATAACATTTACATACGTAACAATTAATAGAAATGGCTGAAATTCATATTAACTAGCGTGTATGAAAGCAGGTCAGTGATATGCCGTTCTATAAGATTTTGGTTGACGGCGAAGTACCTGCAGTTAAATATTGAGGTTTCTTGGAGCAGCTAAACTCTACTTTCTATACAAAATGATAGTCTACAGTTCAAGCAGAATGAATACAATTAATCCAGCAAGCTTGGTGCATTACTAAGCACTTTGGGCATCCGCATACGCATTGGTGCAACTGTAACATTGGGTATACCCACGAGTTTTGAATGCAAGCGTTCGATGCAGGGTGTTTCAGGGTATTTTTAAAGACGGGATCTTAATGGCAAAGAAGCGACGTACATAGGGCTATAGTAATGCATAGCCTCAAATTTACATAGTTTGTGTTGACAGTTTTTTTTACTCCAATCCATTTGGCACATGGGGACTCGTAGCCGACAGTTTATGACTCACAAATCTGCTTTACGCCGCCTAATTTTAATTACCTATCTGGCCTAAAATGATCCGATGCCCCAAAATTACTGTGACATGCACCGATGATTTATTAATTATCGATGAAACAAGAGCAACATTTTGATATAAGTTAAATTACCAAAGGTTTGAGCATTCACGTATTCTTTATGAAGCGTCGTTAGACGGTATTAATCGACACAGATTACATGCACGTTTCATAACGCCTCAAACCAGTCACTGTCTGGCTGCAATATCAACCAAATCTAGTTCAAACGGGTTTCAAACGACAATGGATCATTCAATCTGTCTTTATTTTAACATAACGAGCTTTCGTCCTTCGCTTCTCTCTACCCCCTGCAACCTGGCAAAAGACAAGTTTCTTTATGCAGTCCATGAATGGCATTGAATCATCTGTGAATGGAGTCGCAGCTACAACTTGATCGGAGTGACAAAATTCCCTAACCTTCCGATAGGAGCATTGCATTAGAGTTTAACTGCTGACTAGCCATTCATGTATAAATGCAATGCGTTTGTGGTGTATTGCACTGCAAAGATGTCACGAGCACACATATTGCTGGTACCTTTAATAGTCACGTATCTACACGCAGCCTTATATATTTCAGGCAATAGAACCTTACCCTAACGAATATTTGGCTTCGTTATAAATATCAGATATTTTTGGAGATATTTCTTCATCATGCCACCCCGATCACAAAAGTGGTCGTCCAAAACTTGGCATCACTCTACCACAACCGTGGGTATTTCCGAAGAACCCGGCCAGCCATTCGATCCTAGTTGAATTCTAGATCGCAGCTCTGCTGGGCATCATCATCATCATCATCATCATCATCATCATCATCATCATCATCATCATCATCATCATCATCATCATCATCATTATCATCTTCAACACCATGATTGTCATTATCATCATCATCATCATCACCATCATTATCATCATCAACATCATCATCGTCATTATCATGATCAACATCATCATCATCAACATCAATATCATCATCGCCGTCATACTTGTCACAATCCTTGCAGCTACATATTGTGGTACTGTTGTCATTGTCACCATTGTATATCTGAATTGTTCCCGATGTATACAGCTTCTTAACGGTTGCTAATCATCTTTCTGCAAAGTCTTCATTCATTACTGCAGCCCCCTGTAAGTGGTTTAAGCTGCTTATATAGAAAAGCTATTGTGAATGGCATAAAATATTAATGTGTGCAAAATGCCATAGGGATGAGGCATGGCACCGTTTCTTTTTTTTACAATAGCGAAACATGCACACAATTATTCATAGCCAATCAATACTATAGGAACATTATGTATGGTTCATTTGGAGATGGCGAATATTATTTGTCATCTTAAAGTAGGTGATTTCCTACATATGTCATATAATATGAGTCATGACAGATACGACGCACATTCACATTCATACCTGAGAGGTATTCAAGTCACTATATTAGTTCGGGGCTTGGAATATTTATAAGTTCACAAGATAGCACATATCAGAAATGACGTATCCAATATCGCACGCTGGCTGAACTAATACCGTGATTGATTTTGAGGGGCAGGACATAGTCGATAGCGAAGGGTTAGCGAAGTTGACATCCTCTTTTGCCTAGTTTTCTTGTAAAGGAGAAAAGTATCACAGACGCCAGGTGCGTATCGTGAACCTCGATAGCTTCTGCTGCTGCATAAATAGAGTGCAGAACCCAGCGCAGTAACTTACTTCAGGATACTTGCGACGACGCTAATCGGTGACATTCGGAAAAATTTGACTCTCTGTGATGCGTTACTCAGAGCAGGAAGTGCACTTGAAGACATGAACAATAAGAAGACCAATGCAAACATATATAATCCAGAATTGTTGCTATGGAAGGAAAATTTGGCATGGGACGCGACTTAGCACGGCAGCTATTAAAGAGATTCCTTTGTCCTCGCATATACCTTTATCATTTTAACCCTTTGACAGTGGTCCTCTGGAGCCTGACAAATCCTGTTGCTCGTAAAGACAAGACAGTCAGAGCGACAATCGAGGGTTAGTAATTAATGGTCCATTCAATAGTGATAGCCAATCACGATAATATAAAAATGTTATCGCTAATCATGCAGACTATGATGCCGTATAACATATAATGCTTAGCAGTTATGGGCATGTATCCCATTGCACTACTTCCTATAGATTCGCCCTGTAGCAGTGTCTGTGGCCAATGCGATCCTTCAGTACAAGTTAATTTATATTGCATGGCCAGTATTAGATCATGGACTATTCAGGAACACACCTGCGAGGTAAGTCCTTGTTAGACACAACTGATCAGCTTATTGTATCCGAATATGGCAACGAGCAGATGGCATTGACTCAAGAATGGGGTACAATCAATCATGCAGCAAAACATCTCAAATCGCACTATTATATTGGTTCATAGTACGGAACCCAAATAACATTCAGTTGCACGAAATCATAAGCTTGCATAGCGTATTTTTCCTATAGACCTCAATATCATGATAAAACTTGAAACGCTGCTGTCGACAACCAATCCCAGCTTGCAAACATCCCATGACGTGTACCTGAATGACCCAACATATAAACACAATGAACAACCACAGTCATCATCCATCTGCGTCTCATCCTCCCACCTGGCCGCTAGTTCCCACAACAATAACATTGACTCCACTAGTGTCTAGTATGACAAAAGTTTGTTATCGTCAGGGTATAAATAATTGACATTCAGTCCGGCAAGCATCATTACCTCTCCATTTTCACCGCGTAGCGTTACACCCACAACAAAACAAACTGCTTAACTTGTCTGCGTAGCTGTACACAAAGCCGTAAATAATAAAGACAATAAATTAATAACAGTCATCATGGCGACATCTTCAAAAGTATTTAGTTGGTTTCGCTTTGGTTTGTGACAACCATAATTGGTCAACCATTCTGCAAACTTAATACTCAATATCAACGACAAGGAAATAGTCTTTCTCAACTTCAATATAACGTTTTCCAAAGGTATAGATATAATTATTACCATGACCACCAGACCAAACCAGACCGTGGTTTGCTTTCATATGCGAGCCGTTGAGGTGAACGACTGATATGCGTGTAATTCACAGTTTCTGTTAGACGCTGGGCCATATGGGCCTGCAAATAGCATGAAGGTAGTGATATATACAACATGCAATCGAATTTGCTCTTTATTTGAAATACGGCAAATCTTGCGATTGGTAATTATCATTGTCTTTCATATGGATACTGTTGGTGATGCACTACATGTTGCAGCGTTACCACGGCACATTTGGCACAAGGTACTACTCATATATGATATAGTGGGATTGATGAAGTTGTTCTGTATGAGCACCTTTAAAATGCAGAACGAGGTATCAAACCCGATGATGTTTATCATGAAAACTCTTTGAATTTGCGTGCTATACCATATACTTTCAGCATGAACCTACTATACGTTTTGCAGTAGTTACGAAGTAACTCGGAGTAAGTACGGGATGTACATACCTGCGCAATACAAACATGCATCATACCATATTCATTCTAGAAGAGTGCAAATTTTTGAAGCATAACCGATCGTCTACAATTTGCTAGGTCGTGTCGTCATGTACGAGTGCTCTGGTGCAGCCTAGATGGTGTAGGTATTTCGTGCAAGCAGCAACCACGCCCAGGCCATTGTAGTGTCAGCCTAAGGCATTCACTATTACACATAAAAAGAGAGCGGTATGTGCCCCTTACTTGTAATATGTAATATCCATTATGTGCGCTAACAAAACTGTACTGTAAACGGGACTACACACTTTGCTGCTTATAAGTGTAACTGACTCTATAGGTTTACTACTGCATTCACTTCTGAGATAATTATATTTTTGGTAGCCAACATCTATCTGTATGATGAACTTTTGCTATTATTCCATTTAGGTCCCACAAGCTTTAGTAGAGCAGAAATATAACTGAATTATATGGAATGTGACTACACCCTTTTAACTTAATTTGCGAGTGAAATCTTATGTACAGCCCTTAAGTGATTGTACGTCCCCCTGAGCTATAACTTCCGCATATCGCCACAATTCGGCTCCAGCAACAAGAGCAATACTGAGTTCATTTGTTACTACGACACATGATTGAATTGTTATTTGACTAACGACTATGGCAAATTCAAATATTATTTCCCTGAAAGCCATGCCATAGTATGTAATTCTGTCTCGTGTTCTTTACGTATATTTTGCACGTGTTATTTCGCGTGTAAGACTACTAATACATTCCCAAATGAGAAAATTGTTTTCGTGGCTCTCACGAAGACAACCCTATTGTATTAATTCCGTTCATTACGTTACGCAAAGTGATGCCGCTTATAATTCAGAGAGCATTTCCTGCTGTGTGATTATTATTCATCCATATGAGAAATTTAATATCATTACAAAGAGACGGCCGCTCCACATCATGGCATGATTAGGTATAGTGGCAATCCAGTGTTGCCTGGATGGTACCATTTTCTTGCAAGTTTTATGTTTTGATCCTCTTCCGTCAATTATTACAACAAGTCACTTGAATGATTTTACCCTTGGTTTTGGCAAGCATTTATCGCCAGTTTGGGAGCAGTACATTGAATATACAAATATCCGAAACCGGAGGCTCCAAATATCTCTTATCCAATCTACTCCATCCTCTTGCAATACACAGCAACGGCTGCTGTAGGAAAACGACGGAGTGATTTATAGGCTATTGGACTAGGAATGGGAATGAAGATATGGTAACTTATAGTGACATAAACTGTCTTTTACGAGCGTAATGAGCCCGAAAGACTGGATATGTACCTGTATAGGTCGGCACTGAGTTCATTATTCGTCTGGCACATGGAAGCCCTTTGCAGCCGGCCAACCTATACGACCTTAGAATACTGGAATATTCCGACATCTGCAATTAAACGAAAGAAATGTGATATGTTAGCTTACACCAAAAATAAATTTTGAAAATATATAGTGGTCCGCTGTACCAGCGACAAGAACGTTGTCATATACCGCGGTACAAATTATCCCTATTTCAACAGAATAAGACATAGGTAACACATGTTACTTTGTTTATTGCTGAAAGGTTATATTGTTTAATGTCTGAATCATTGTGGTATTTTAAACCCATATATATTAACATAATTAATTTAGTACCTATACTATCGCGCTCCAGTTGTAATGTAGCAGCATGCATTGGCTCAGGCTTAAGTACCAACCAGTTTAATTACATTGGGGTCTATTTATCTCCGAAGGCTTGCCACAAATCCAAGCAGTGAATTGGATGAATTGTAAGGATGCTTTATGTGTACATTTAATTTATTATGGTGTATTTGGTTTTGTTTGAATCGCAGTGCAGGGAGTACCGTAGCAAATCTTATGGCTACGGCGAAATTGAGCAGAAATCGTGTTATGACCTCAACTAAGATAGTTTCTGCCAGTTTACCAATCCCTTTCAGGAACCAAATAGATGTTTATGTTAGAAACAAACCCACAGTTGAGTTATCGATTGACGCATTATTATATCATACTATCTGCTTCGATTGCTCCGCTTATCCGGACAGATATTTGAGGATCTATCATATGTATTGGTCATTATGATCATATCGGGATAATGTCTCCTTATTTCCAACAGAGCATTTAAATTTGAATAACTTAAAAGAACTACAACAACACAAGTCAATTTGTAGCTTGGATTCCATCCAGACATGATTCAATGCCTTACATCGACTGCATAAAGAAACTTGCCTCTAGGCAGACTGCCGGAGGTGATGGCTTTACTTCCTAACAGTCGGTATCAGGACAAACATCCCTACTCGCAGTTACCCATGATACCAAGCCCTTAGACGGCTTTCGTCAACTTGCATGGTTCAGTTTCGGATGTGCTGTATTCTGGGTTCGTTAATACGGTTCAAAAAAGGGCATCACTATTCTGAAGTGGTTAAATTCATCCCAAATCAGTAAGAAGCGAGGAACGAAGGCTACAAAATGACCAATCAGGTGGCTCGTTTCTTTACAATACGTCATCTGTCGTCGTATGAAGCGTGTTCGATTAGATATTAATAATAAGCTCTTCGAGGTTTGATTATATATGAATGTCAGACAGTTTTTTTAAATGACTTGTTTAATAAATTATGTAACGCGCATTGATTAATCGTCGGTGCATACTGTCAGGTGACGAGCCTATTACCATTGTTAATGAATGCGCATAAAACGTAAGTGCTGTTAAACCACAGACAACATTGTTTGCAGACAATTTCATTGCTTTTCTGTTCCCTATCCCACCGACGTATCCAATATCGCACGCTGGCTGAACTAATACCGTGATTGATTTTGAGGGGCAGGACATAGTCGATAGCGAAGGGTTAGCGAAGTTGACATCCTCTTTTGCCTGGTTGTCTTGTAAAGGAGAAAAGTATCACAGGCGCCGGGTGCGTATCGTGAACCTCCATAGCTTCTGCTGCTGCATAAATGGAGTGCAGAGCCCAGCACAGTAACTTACTTCAGGATACTTGCGACGACGCTACTTGAAGACATGAACAATAAGAAGACCAATGTAAACATATATAATCCAGAATTGTTGCTATGGAAGGAAAATTTGGCATGGGACGCGACGTAGCACGGCAGCTATTAAAGAGATTCCTTTGTCCTCGCATATACCTTTATCATTTTAACCCTTTGACAGTGGTCCTCTGGAACCTGACAAATCCTGTTGCTCGTAAAGACAACGAGACAGTCAGAGCGACAATCGAGGGTTAGTAATTAATGGTCCATTCAATAGTGATAGCCGATCACGATAATATAAAAATGTTATCGCTAATCATGCAGACTATGATGCCGTATAACATATAATGCTTAGCAGTTATGGGCATGTATCCCATTGCACTACTTCCTATAGATTCGCCCTGTAGCAGTGTCTGTGGCCAATGCGATCCTTCAGTACAAGTTGATTTATATTGCATGGCCAGTTTTAGATCATGGACTATTCAGGAACACACCTGCGAGGTAAGTCCTTGTTAGACACAACTGATCAGCTTATTGTATCCGAATATGGCAACGAGCAGATGGCATTGACTCAAGAATGGGGTACAATCAATCATGCAGCAAAACATCTCAAATCGCACTATTATACTGGTTCATCGTCCGGAACCTAAATAACATTCAGTTGCACGAAATCATAAGCTTGCATAGCGTATTTTTCCTATAGACCTCAATATCATGATAAAACTTGAAACGCTGCTGTCGACAACCAATCCCAGCTTGCAAACATCCCATGACGTGTACCTGAATGACCCAACATATAAACACAATGAACCACCACAGTCATCATCCATCTGCGTCTCATCCTCCCACCTGGCCGCTAGTTCCCACAACAGTAATATTGACTCCACTAGTGTCTAGTTTGTTATCGTCAGGGTATAAATAATTGACATTCAGTCCGGCAAGCATCATTACCTCTCCATTTTCACCGCGTAGCGTTACACCCACAACAAAACAAACTGCTTACCTTGTCTGCGTAGCTGTACACAAAGCCGTAAATAATAAAGACAATAAATTAATAACAGTCATCATGGCGACATCTTCAAAAGTATTTAGTAGGTTTCGCTTTGGTTTGTGACAACCATAATTGGTCAACCATTCTGCAAACTTAATACTCAATATCAACGACAAGGAAATAGTCTTTCTCAACTTCAATATAACGTTTTCCAAAGGTATAGATATAATTATTACCATGACCACCAGACCAAACCAGACCGTGGTTTACTTTCATATGCGAGCCGTTGAGGTGAACGACTGATATGCGTGTAATTCACAGTTTCTGTTAGACGCTGGGCCATATGGGCCTGCAAATAGCATGAAGGTAGTGATATATACAACATGCAATCGAATTTGCTCTTTATTTGAAATACGGCAAATCTTGCGATTGGTAATTATCATTGTCTTTCATATGGATACTGTTGGTGATGCACTACATGTTGCAACGTTACCACGGCACATTTGGCACAAGGTACTACTCATATATGATATAGTGGGTGGATTGATGAAGTTGTTCTGTATGACCAACTTTAAAATGCAGAACGAGGTATCAAACCCGATGATGTTTATCATGAAAACTCTTTGAATTTGCTTGCTATACCATATACTTTCAACATGAACCTACTATACGTTTTGCAGTAGTTACGAAGTAACTCGGAGTAAGTACGGGATGTACATACCTGCGCAATACCAACATGCATCATACCATATTCATTCTAGAAGAGTGCAAATTTTTGAAGCATAACCGATCGTCTACAATTTGCTAGGTCGTGTCTTCATGTACGAGTGCTCTGGTGCAGCCTAGATGGTGTAGGTATTTCGTGCAAGCAGCAACCACGCCCAGGCCATTGTAGTGTCAGCCTAAGGCATTCACTATTACACATAAAAAGAGAGCGGTATGTGCCCCTTACTTGTAACATGTAATATCCATTATGTGCGCTAACAAAACTGTACTGTAAACGGGACTACACACTTTGCTGCTTATAAGTGTAACTGACTCTATAGGTTTACTACTGCATTCACTTCTGAGATAATTATATTTTTGGTAGCCAACATCTATCTGTATGATAAACTATTGCTATTATTCCATTTAGGTCCCACAAGCTTTAGTAGAGCAGAAATATAACTGAATTATATGGAATTTGACCACACCCTTTTAACTTAATTTGCGAGTGAAATCTTATGTACAGCCCGTAAGTGATTGTACGTCCCCCTGAGCTATAACTTCCGCATATCGCCACAATTCGGCTCCAGCAACAAGAGCAATACTGAGTTCATTTGTTACTACGACACATGATTGAATTGTTATTTGACTAACGACTATGGCAAATTCAAATATTATTTCCCTGAACGCCATGCCATAGTATGTAATTCTGTCTCGTGTTCTTTACGTATATTTTGCACGTGTTATTTCGCGTGTAAGACTGCTAATACATTCCCAAATGAGAAAATTGTTTTCGTGGCTCTCACGAAGACAACCTTATTGTATTAATTCCGTTCATTACGTTACGCAAAGTGATGCCGCTTATAATTCAGAGAGCATTTCTTGCTGTGTGATTATTATTCATCCATATGAGAAATTTAATATCATTACAAAGAGACGGCCGCTCCACATCATGGCATGATTAGGTATAGTGGCAATCCAGTGTGGCCTGGATGGTACCATTTTCTTGCAAGTTTTATGTTTTGATCCTCTTCCGTCAATTATTACAACAAGTCACTTGAATGATTTTACCCTTGGTTTTGGCAAGCATTTATCGCCAGTTTGGGAGCAGTACATTGAATATACAAATATCCGAAACCGGAGGTTCCAAATATCTCTTATCCAATCTACTCCATCCTCTTGCAATACACAGCAACAGCTGCTGTAGGAAAACGACGGAGTGATTTATAGGCTATTGGACTAGGAATGGGAATGAAGATATGGTAACTTATAGTGACATAAACTGTCTTTTACGAGCGTAATGAGCCCGAAAGACTGGATATGTACCTGTATAGGTCGGCACTGAGTTCATTATTCGTCTGGCACATGGAACCCTTTTGCAGCCGGCCAACCTATACGACCTTAGAATACTGGAATATTCCGACATCTGCAATTAAACGAAAGAAATGTGATATGTTAGCTTACACCAAAAATAAATTTTGAAAATATATAGTGGTCCGCTGTACCAGCGACAAGAACGTTGTCATATACCGCGGTACAAATTATCCCTATTTCAACAGAATAAGACATAGGTAACACATGTTACTTTGTTTTTATTGCTGAAAGGTTATATTGTTTAATGTCTGAATCATTGTGGTATTTTAAACCCATATATATTAACATAATTAATTTAGTACCTATACTATCGCGCTCCAGTTGTAATGTAGCAGCATGCATTGGCTTAGGCTTAAGTACCAACCAGTTTAATTACATTGGGGTCTATTTATCTCCGAAGGCTTGCCACAAATCCAAGCAGTGAATTGGATGAATTGTAAGGATGCTTTATGTGTACATTTAATTTATTATGGTGTATTTGGTTTTGTTTGAATCGCAGTGCAGGGAGTACCGTAGCAAATCTTATGGCTACGGCGAAATTGAGCAGAAATCGTGTTATGACCTCAACTAAGATAGTTTCTGCCAGTTTACCAATCCCTTTCAGGAACCAAATAGATGTTTATGTTAGAAACAAACCCACAGTTGAGTTATCGATTGACGCATTATTATATCATACTATCTGCTTCGATTGCTCCGCTTATCCGGACAGATATTTGGGGATCTATCATATGTATTGGTCATTATGATCATATCGGGATAATGTCTCCTTATTTCCAACAGAGCATTTAAATTTGAATAACTTAAAAGAACTACAACAACACAAGTCAATTTGTAGCTTGGATTCCATCCAGACATGATTCAATGCCTTACATCGACTGCATAAAGAAACTTGCCTCTAGGCAGACTGCCGGAGGTGATGGCTTTACTTCCTAACAGTCGGTATCAGGACAAACATCCCTACTCGCAGTTACCCATGATACCAAGCCCTTAGACGGCTTTCGTCAACTTGCATGGTTCAGTTTCGGATGTAGTGTATTCTGGGTTCGCTAATACGGTTCAAAAAAGGGCATCACTATTCTGAAGTGGTTAAATTCATCCCAAATCAGTAAGAAGCGAGGAACGAAGGCTACAAAATGACCAATCAGGTGGCTCGTTTCTTTACAATACGTCATCTGTCGTCGTATGAAGCGTGTTCGATTAGATATTAATAATAAGCTCTTCGAGGTTTGATTATATATGAATGTCAGACAGTTTTTAAATGACTTGTTTAATAAATTATGTAACGCGCATTGATTAATCGTCGGTGCATACTGTCAGGTGACGAACCTATTACCATTGTTAATGAATGCGCATAAAACGTAAGTGCTGTTAAACCACAGACAACATTGTTTGCAGACAATTTCATTGCTTTTCTGTTCCCTATCCCACCGACGTATCCAATATCGCACGCTGGCTGAACTAATACCGTGATTGATTTTGAGGGGCAGGACATAGTCGATAGCGAAGGGTTAGCGAAGTTGACATCCTCTTTTGCCTGGTTGTCTTGTAAAGGAGGAAAGTATCACAGGCGCCGGGTGCGTATCGTGAACCTCCATAGCTTCTGCTGCTGCATAAATGGAGTGCAGAGCCCAGCAACAGTAACTTACTTCAGGATACTTGCGACGACGCTACTTGAAGACATGAACAATAAGAAGACCAATGTAAACATATATAATCCAGAATTGTTGCTATGGAAGGAAAATTTGGCATGGGACGCGACGTAGCACGGCAGCTATTAAAGAGATTCCTTTGTCCTCGCATATACCTTTATCATTTTAACCCTTTGACAGTGGTCCTCTGGAACCTGACAAATCCTGTTGCTCGTAAAGACAACGAGACAGTCAGAGCGACAATCGAGGGTTAGTAATTAATGGTCCATTCAATAGTGATAGCCGATCACGATAATATAAAAATGTTATCGCTAATCATGCAGACTATGATGCCGTATAACATATAATGCTTAGCAGTTATGGGCATGTATCCCATTGCACTACTTCCTATAGATTCGCCCTGTAGCAGTGTCTGTGGCCAATGCGATCCTTCAGTACAAGTTGATTTATATTGCATGGCCAGTTTTAGATCATGGACTATTCAGGAACACACCTGCGAGGTAAGTCCTTGTTAGACACAACTGATCAGCTTATTGTATCCGAATATGGCAACGAGCAGATGGCATTGACTCAAGAATGGGGTACAATCAATCATGCAGCAAAACATCTCAAATCGCACTATTATACTGGTTCATCGTCCGGAACCTAAATAACATTCAGTTGCACGAAATCATAAGCTTGCATAGCGTATTTTTCCTATAGACCTCAATATCATGATAAAACTTGAAACGCTGCTGTCGACAACCAATCCCAGCTTGCAAACATCCCATGACGTGTACCTGAATGACCCAACATATAAACACAATGAACCACCACAGTCATCATCCATCTGCGTCTCATCCTCCCACCTGGCCGCTAGTTCCCACAACAGTAATATTGACTCCACTAGTGTCTAGTTTGTTATCGTCAGGGTATAAATAATTGACATTCAGTCCGGCAAGCATCATTACCTCTCCATTTTCACCGCGTAGCGTTACACCCACAACAAAACAAACTGCTTACCTTGTCTGCGTAGCTGTACACAAAGCCGTAAATAATAAAGACAATAAATTAATAACAGTCATCATGGCGACATCTTCAAAAGTATTTAGTAGGTTTCGCTTTGGTTTGTGACAACCATAATTGGTCAACCATTCTGCAAACTTAATACTCAATATCAACGACAAGGAAATCGTCTTTCTCAACTTCAATATAACGTTTTCCAAAGGTATAGATATAATTATTACCATGACCACCAGACCAAACCAGACCGTGGTTTACTTTCATATGCGAGCCGTTGAGGTGAACGACTGATATGCGTGTAATTCACAGTTTCTGTTAGACGCTGGGCCATATGGGCCTGCAAATAGCATGAAGGTAGTGATATATACAACATGCAATCGAATTTGCTCTTTATTTGAAATACGGCAAATCTTGCGATTGGTAATTATCATTGTCTTTCATATGGATACTGTTGGTGATGCACTACATGTTGCAACGTTACCACGGCACATTTGGCACAAGGTACTACTCATATATGATATAGTGGGTGGATTGATGAAGTTGTTCTGTATGACCAACTTTAAAATGCAGAACGAGGTATCAAACCCGATGATGTTTATCATGAAAACTCTTTGAATTTGCTTGCTATACCATATACTTTCAACATGAACCTACTATACGTTTTGCAGTAGTTACGAAGTAACTCGGAGTAAGTACGGGATGTACATACCTGCGCAATACCAACATGCATCATACCATATTCATTCTAGAAGAGTGCAAATTTTTGAAGCATAACCGATCGTCTACAATTTGCTAGGTCGTGTCTTCATGTACGAGTGCTCTGGTGCAGCCTAGATGGTGTAGGTATTTCGTGCAAGCAGCAACCACGCCCAGGCCATTGTAGTGTCAGCCTAAGGCATTCACTATTACACATAAAAAGATAGCGGTATGTGCCCCTTACTTGTAACATGTAATATCCATTATGTGCGCTAACAAAACTGTACTGTAAACGGGACTACACACTTTGCTGCTTATAAGTGTAACTGACTATATAGGTTTACTACTGCATTCACTTCTGAGATAATTATATTTTTGGTAGCCAACATCTATCTGTATGATGAACTATTGCTATTATTCCATTTAGGTCCCACAAGCTTTAGTAGAGCAGAAATATAACTGAATTATATGGAATGTGACTACACCCTTTTAACTTAATTTGCGAGTGAAATCTTATGTACAGCCCTTAAGTGATTGTACGTCCCCCTGAGCTATAACTTCCGCATATCGCCACAATTCGGCTCCAGCAACAAGAGCAATACTGAGTTCATTTGTTACTACGACACATGATTGAATTGTTATTTGACTAACGACTATGGCAAATTCAAATATTATTTCCCTGAACGCCATGCCATAGTATGTAATTCTGTCTCGTGTTCTTTACGTATATTTTGCACGTGTTATTTCGCGTGTAAGACTGCTAATACATTCCCAAATGAGAAAATTGTTTTCGTGGCTCTCACGAAGACAACCTTATTGTATTAATTCCGTTCATTACGTTACGCAAAGTGATGCCGCTTATAATTCAGAGAGCATTTCTTGCTGTGTGATTATTATTCATCCATATGAGAAATTTAATATCATTACAAAGAGACGGCCGCTCCACATCATGGCATGATTAGGTATAGTGGCAATCCAGTGTGGCCTGGATGGTACCATTTTCTTGCAAGTTTTATGTTTTGATCCTCTTCCGTCAATTATTACAACAAGTCACTTGAATGATTTTACCCTTGGTTTTGACAAGCATTTATCGCCAGTTTGGGAGCAGTACATTGAATATACAAATATCCGAAACCGGAGGTTCCAAATATCTCTTATCCAATCTACTCCATCCTCTTGCAATACACAGCAACAGCTGCTGTAGGAAAACGACGGAGTGATTTATAGGCTATTGGACTAGGAATGGGAATGAAGATATGGTAACTTATAGTGACATAAACTGTCTTTTACGAGCGTAATGAGCCCGAAAGACTGGATATGTACCTGTATAGGTCGGCACTGAGTTCATTATTCGTCTGGCACATGGAACCCTTTTGCAGCCGGCCAACCTATACGACCTTAGAATACTGGAATATTCCGACATCTGCAATTAAACGAAAGAAATGTGATATGTTAGCTTACACCAAAAATAAATTTTGAAAATATATAGTGGTCCGCTGTACCAGCGACAAGAACGTTGTCATATACCGCGGTACAAATTATCCCTATTTCAACAGAATAAGACATAGGTAACACATGTTACTTTGTTTATTGCTGAAAGGTTATATTGTTTAATGTCTGAATCATTGTGGTATTTTAAACCCATATATATTAACATAATTAATTTAGTACCTATACTATCGCGCTCCAGTTGTAATGTAGCAGCATGCATTGGCTTAGGCTTAAGTACCAACCAGTTTAATTACATTGGGGTCTATTTATCTCCGAAGGCTTGCCACAAATCCAAGCAGTGAATTGGATGAATTGTAAGGATGCTTTATGTGTACATTTAATTTTATTATGGTGTATTTGGTTTTGTTTGAATCGCAGTGCAGGGAGTACCGTAGCAAATCTTATGGCTACGGCGAAATTGAGCAGAAATCGTGTTATGACCTCAACTAAGATAGTTTCTGCCAGTTTACCAATCCCTTTCAGGAACCAAATAGATGTTTATGTTAGAAACAAACCCACAGTTGAGTTATCGATTGACGCATTATTATATCATACTATCTGCTTCGATTGCTCCGCTTATCCGGACAGATATTTGGGGATCTATCATATGTATTGGTCATTATGATCATATCGGGATAATGTCTCCTTATTTCCAACAGAGCATCTAAATTTGAATAACTTAAAAGAACTACAACAACACAAGTCAATTTGTAGCTTGGATTCCATCCAGACATGATTCAATGCCTTACATCGACTGCATAAAGAAACTTGCCTCTAGGCAGACTGCCGGAGGTGATGGCTTTACTTCCTAACAGTCGGTATCAGGACAAACATCCCTACTCGCAGTTACCCATGATACCAAGCCCTTAGACGGCTTTCGTCAACTTGCATGGTTCAGTTTCGGATGTAGTGTATTCTGGGTTCGCTAATACGGTTCAAAAAAGGGCATCACTATTCTGAAGTGGTTAAATTCATCCCAAATCAGTAAGAAGCGAGGAACGAAGGCTACAAAATGACCAATCAGGTGGCTCGTTTCTTTACAATACGTCATCTGTCGTCGTATGAAGCGTGTTCGATTAGATATTAATAATAAGCTATTCGAGGTTTGATTATATATGAATGTCAGACAGTTTTTAAATGACTTGTTTAATAAATTATGTAACGCGCATTGATTAATCGTCGGTGCATACTGTCAGGTGACGAGCCTATTACCATTGTTAATGAATGCGCATAAAACGTAAGTGCTGTTAAACCACAGACAACATTGTTTGCAGACAATTTCATTGCTTTTCTGTTCCCTATCCCACCGGGCATGAAGTAGCAAAACGTTCGTCAGCTGCGGTTTCTGCCCTAGAGGACCAACTTACAGTGTAGATGACCCCTTTGGGTAAAGTGATGGTTGGCTGATGTATTATGCGTTATAGCTCTTCCTAGTGCTTACTGAATGACAGGGGCAGGATGATAACAGATGGTGGTCCTTGTAGGTGATAGTTAGATGCTTAAACTATGGTGCACATTTTATTATCAAACCCTACATTACTCCAACCAGTCTCCGTGCAAATTGCCAAGACCATTTGGCAACTAGTATGATTGATGAACCGAGTTCCATAAACATGCGTTAAGTTGTTATAGTAATCAATAGTTCTCGTCACTATTGCGTATCCTAGTTATCTGTGACCAGAGTTGGGAACGTTGCCTAATGAATGAGTGGCGTGATAAACAATATATGATTCTATTTCAATAAATATTGCTTACTTGATTTTGCTGAGGACTGTTGGCTATGTACATGCCCTGAGATAATGCAAAGTCTAGAGCAGTCAAGTGCATTATAAGCAGTTTTGTGGCTTTATTCAATCGGTTGATTACCTGGAGGTTTATGGTTCCAAATATTAACTCAGATCTCATCGGAAAAATATAGCAGCGGCCCAGATAAACAAAAATTTAATTCGTTCTATTTATAGTTATCCACAAACCTATGGGCTGAGTATCGACAACAACGGCCGTGACTCGAATCGAATGCGATATTCGATCAAGTACTACGAGTAGAAACAGCGATGGCGGAGGATTATCGGAACTGCTGTCTGTGAAGGGTGAAATGCATCCAAAATCGCATCGTATGGCTTCTGATTGTGTCTAAACCAAATAAAAATACGACTAATATGCTTAAAATATTTAGATCAAAAGCAAGCCGTTAAGTGACATGCTAATTACACGATAAGTAAGCGTCGATCATTCTATGTACAGTCCAATTGTCAACCGAACAAAACATCCTTAAACATCACTAACATTGTATATAAAATCTCGCTTGATTGTGAAGTGGTAGGCATGGACAAGGCAAATCATCTGCATACATATCTTAATGTACTTATAATCACCCCACTACCAGATCAGTCACGGGTGTCTGATCAATAAACCTCGCGCATATTAGATACTTTCAGCTATTTGTTACAGTCGACAGACGCAGTCAGATAAGTATATAGGTGCAACGCCCTTATGGTGAAATGTTTTCATTAAAATTGCAATGCTAAGAAGCGTGTCCAAGCACAATACGACCACCTTCAAAGCCTATTAACATTGCTTGATGGAGACCTGTACACGCTACTTAGCATTGCAGGTTTTAGATAATCATAACGTAATTGAATTATAAACTCATAATAATTGACCATATCCCATATTTTGATTCGTTTCTGCTACTGGCGTAGCTGTACAGGTCTGGTATGTCGTTGTTCGCATTCTGAACGTTTGCTGCACTTCGTCCGAGTAGAAAATATAACTGCTCGTGCGAACGCACTGTAACAGCCTCAATCCTACCTCTAGTTCAGGGCACTGTAATAGCCTCAATCCTACCTCTAGTTCAGGGCACTGTAACAGCCTCAATCCTACCTCTAGTTCAGGGCACTGTAACAGCCTCAATCCTACCTCTAGTTCAGGGCACTGTAATAGCCTCAATCCTACCTCTAGTTCAGGGCACTGTAATAGCCTCAATCCTACCTCTAGTTCAGGGCACTGTAATAGCCTCAATCCTACCTCTAGTTCAGGGCACTGTAATAGCCTCAATCCTACCTCTAGTTCAGGGCACTGTAATAGCCTCAATCCTACCTCTAGTTCAGGGCACTGTAATAGCCTCAATCCTACCTCTAGTAGCCTCAATCCTACCTCTAGTTCAGGGCACTGTAATAGCCTCAATCCTACCTCTAGTTCAGGGCACTGTAATAGCCTCAATCCTACCTCTAGTTCAGGCACTGCAGCCTCAATGTAAGTTCAGGGCACTCAATAGCCTCAATCCCTCTAGTTCAGGGCACTGTAATAGCCTCAATCCTACCTCTAGTTCAGGGCACTGTAATAGCCTCAATCCTACCTCTAGTTCAGGGCACTGTAATAGCCTCAATCCTACCTCTAGTTCAGGGCACTGTAATAGCCTCAATCCTACCTCTAGTTCAGGGCACTGTAATAGCCTCAATCCTACCTCTAGTTCAGGGCACTGTAACAGCCTCAATCCTACCTCTAGTTCAGGGCACTCAGCCTCAATCCTACCTCTAGTTCAGGGCACTGTAACAGCCTCAATCCTACCTCTAGTTCAGGGCACTGTAACAGCCTCAATCCTACCTCTAGTTCAGGGCACTGTAATAGCCTCAATCCTACCTCTAGTTCAGGGCACTGTAATAGCCTCAATCCTACCTCTAGTTCAGGGCACTGTAATAGCCTCAATCCTACCTCTAGTTCAGGGCACTGTAATAGCCTCAATCCTACCTCTAGTTCAGGGCACTGTAATAGCCTCAATCCTACCTCTAGTTCAGGGCACTGTAATAGCCTCAATCCTACCTCTAGTTCAGGGCACTGTAATAGCCTCAATCCTACCTCTAGTTCAGGGCACTGTAATAGCCTCAATCCTACCTCTAGTTCAGGGCACTGTAATAGCCTCAATCCTACCTCTAGTTCAGGCACTGTAATAGCCTCAATCCTACCTCTAGTTCAGGGCACTGTAATAGCCTCAATCCTACCTCTAGTTCAGGGCACTGTAATAGCCTCAATCCTACCTCTAGTTCAGGGCACTGTAACAGCCTCAATCCTACCTCTAGTTCAGGGCACTGTAACAGCCTCAATCCTACCTCTAGTTCAGGGCACTGTAATAGCCTCAATCCTACCTCTAGTTCAGGGCACTGTAATAGCCTCAATCCTACCTCTAGTTCAGGGCACTGTAATAGCCTCAATCCTACCTCTAGTTCAGGGCACTTCATTTGGAAACGATAATCATGCGAAACTGTCCCTATCATCAGCAGAATCATAATCATCGCGATCATCATTGTAACGATCATCATCATCATCATCATCATCATCATCATCATCATCAACATCATTATCATCATCATCGTCGTCGTCGTCGTCGTTGTCGTCCTTGTTATGTTCTTTCATTTTTCCTATATGAGATATAGTACAAAAAAGCCGCTAGCTACAAGGTTATCATTGACACGACCATATTTCATTTATTGGTAAGCCATGATTCAAGTATTAATCATAGAGATTACTAAGTTATTATAAATACTCTTCAATCGTTTGATGAGGGCGCATTTTGGGAATGTCATTTGTGATTTGAAGACATTACATTACGAGAAATATGACAATAGCATCATTTTGGCCCAGTAGTGGAAATCTGAGCTGCTATTAGCGTGTTTCAAATGCGCACAGGACTACAGGTTGCCCTAAAAGATAGCCTCGTTCCCCATACACGTTTAACTTTAAATACTTTCCAAATACAACTTGCATCCAGTAATACCTAATTGTCACTGCGGAGATATTGTACCGTATTCTTGGCCAAACGTTAACGCTCCTGTGATAGACATGACAGGTCTCATTTGTTCATGAATAAAGAGCTCGATACCGAATAAGAATATTGCGTGCCTTGAACGGAAGTTCGAGTGGAATTCGCTATAACAGTTATTTTAAACGCATCACATTCTGCAGTTTTCTCTCATGTGTCGTAGAAATAATGAACAATCGGCAGCTTCACAGTACTGCTCTTGTTTCTTAAGTTTCATTGTGGCGACATGCCGAGCTATAACAGGACGAATAGCTCAGGGGGACGTGTAATCACATTTAAATATAATTGAACGGTGCAATCACATTCCATTAAGTATAATTGTATTTCCGCCTCACCATCGCTAGTCCGACCTAAGTGCATTAATAGCAATAATTGACCTATTGCATAGTTTATCATCCTGATAGCTTAATATGGAAGATTGCAAGTTTTCAGTCCCGTTTGCAAGGCAGTGTCTTTGCTGAATTACTTCATGCGTATTACTATGTCACGTGATTTTACAATGTCAGCCAGGTAGTCAGTCTATGGCGTTGCGTTTACCAATGTCTGTTGATGTTATTATCCGGCGAAGTTTGGTCAAATGCCATTGAAAGATGTTGCTGGTGATGCATAATACAAATTGCGATATGATAACGGACTTCCCTAGCAGAAATTAAAGAAAACAATTTCGCTTGATTATCCTTTTCAAATGAATGGCTCTGGATAAGGACGTTTCTATCCAATCTCAATAAGTCAGGATTTATACTGTACTCTCCGGGTTCTGAATTGTTATTTGATGGCGAAGCAGCATTTAAGATTCAACCAATGATGTACTGTTTCGAGGTAAAATAATAATAAAACACTTAACAGAATCCACATCGTACGTATATATTGGAGCGTATCATTTGATAATTCTTACTTAAAAAAAACCTCTACGACAAAACAAAAAAGGAACATAGATACTACACCGAGGATCGAGGGTGTGAGCCCAGCCCGAACAAAGATATAAGCGTTCTGTAATCCGTTTGAAAGCGAGGAGTTTGCAAAACATATTGGCGGCATAACTTGTTCCTTGAAAATATATGACGATAAGTTTGACACTGTTACATCGATGGCTGAATTGGAACTGCATCACTGTATATATTGTTTTAGATTTAAACATCATTTTATTGATAAAATGTGTAAGGCTGGTTTATGACTTGTAATTGCAAGACCGACTGGAATAACTAACCACGGTTCTGAATTAATGGATTACATATTTTGCTCTAATATAACTCATAATATAACAAATGGTATACTTATAGATGTCATCCGATCCAATAATTATTATTAACATTTCCCGGCATTCATGATTTATCATGTCAAGCTAAGCTTCATTAACCGTTTTACCGCAATATTATGTCAGTAGTGTACCGGGGGTTTATATTTGGATTTGATTCTTGGTGTGTTACTCAACTAGAAAATAAACGATTACCATGAGGCGCTTTACTGGGTCCAAAATTATTGCATTAATCTCTTTTATAACATATACTTAATGCTAACGACACCACTAAATACAGTCCACTGGAATTCGTGGCTTAAAAACAACTCATAATTGATAAAACTCGAAGGCCTATCACATTCTTGTGGAAGCTACGTTATCTGAATCCATTTTTAGTATAGATATATAAAAGCCACTCTAAATGATTAATCAACTCGTCGATTGTCCTGATTGTACAAGCCCATGCGGTGCATAGTTATTTCGCAAACTAAATCACTTGTTTGTGCTCTTGACAGGCTCCAGTTGCACCAATCTTGTCAGCGATATCACAATCCTCTTGTATTTATCCTATCACTGACCATTTACGCTGAATTCATTATCATACGGTTCTTATTAGAATAGTTATTAGAATAGTGCATCTGCGTTGACAAATGTCTGGTCTATTGCCTAATGTTTGAAAACCTTATTTGATATCAGATGCGTTTCGCTGGCGTTGATTTGCCATTTGCTGATAAAACATCGCCATGTAGCGCAGTGCAATTTGTTTAAGATATCGAACAAGAATAAATCGACACTGTACGCCATTTTTATGAATGCGATATTGTAGCATATATGCCTGAGATAACTCAGAGTTAGTTCTCACGATAATGGGGTTTATATCAATCGTGTTGTCCCATGCGTTGTACCACTGAAGCTTAAGAACGAAAGTGCGCAACGATTTAGTGCAAAATATTGCGCTGATGTGTACCGGGCAAACTGATGGCCCCGATATCCAAGTATAGCTAGAAAACAGAGAATATAGAAGTCTCCTAAGGGTCTCATTCCATTGAGCATATATTTTGTTATTTCCATTAGAATTAATTGTTCGTAGCTATGAGTCACGAAACCTGCCGCAACAAAACTGGAATAATCTTCGCAAATGATCGTTCTGCATCGCACCAAATTTCAAAAAAGTGTTTGTTCTATTTCAATACAACCACCCTCATTGGTCAATTTGTTACCACTACCGTTCCAATAATGTTTAATACTGTCTGTCTAGGCAATAGTAAGAAGCGGGTGAAAGAAGCATGGTGTAGACTATGTAGAGCCTAAAGATATAATCTTCCCTCACCCAGAAGAATATCAATTTCGGGAATGTTTTTCGAAATGTGTTATTACGCTGCAAAAGTTAGTCACCATACAAAATCTTTTGTGCAAATAGGTGCTGGGCATCGGTTTAAACATAACTATAGTAATTGAAGCATAAACTTATTGGTATGAACTGAAGGTGGGCATGATACGATGAAACATATATATTCTATATATAAATATATATATATATGCATATATATATATATATATATATATATATATATATATATATATATATATATATATATATATATATATATATATATATATATATATATATATATATATATATATGCTCAAGCACCTTATACCTTTTACATGTAGGAGCCAATAAATATATTATTGTTCCCCCAAATAATGATAATTACATAACCGATTGCAGGAATTAACGTTTGATTGCGAATCCCCAAAAATCTTAACTTGAATACGGCCCCAAATATTGTAAACACATCACTGTGGCAAACTCGGCCTCGTCTAATTGCCACAAAGTTGCGTTTTGTACTGATACAGGCGTCTTATAGATAACAATACAATATCACACTTGCATGCTAATTCCAAGATTAGTCAAGGTAAAGTTGAATGTTTATCATGAGAACCGTGCAACTTAAATAGCAGGCCTAGGTACTTATTTCTCATCCCGCTCGTAATGCAGAAACTCAAATATATTTTATATCGCCATGTCCATTATGCTTTGATCGATTAAAACTTGACGCTTTCCGTTGGCCATCGAATTAATGTACATGATGATGATTATGATAAGGATTATCATGGTGATGGTGGTAATGTGTGGTGGTGGTGATGATGATAGGGTGATGATAGTGATAATGATGATGATGTCGATGCTGAGGAGGGAGAGCGGGAGGATGTGTATGAGGAGGAGCAGGAGCAGAAGGAGAAGGAGAAAGCATCAAATCATGTACTAACCGCTCTATGTGCTCTTTATGTTCATAGCCTGTCTCATGTTTATACTAATGCGGATAGTTTCAGTCCGGAAGCCACACTCTACATATCGCTATTTATACTTTGGTCTAAACAAGAGCCAAATGTTATTGCCCTTTGATGCAACGGTTGCTGTGGTATAAGATGTGTTCTGCATAGTGTCAGTCGTGTCCCGGTAAAAACACTCACTTTACAGTCTTACAACATAACGTACATGGTTATAGCCTCCAGATGATCTGGCCTAAATGTATGCATACAGTCAAACGTTTTCCTAATAACTCTCTGAATGCGGATTAAATGTTGTATGAGCTTATCTACTTTGACAACCCGCTCTAAACAGGTAGATATGCGATGTCGTTGCACCTACGCAAATATTGGCTTCTCTTCCAGGAGCAGAGGTTAGACTACGTCGGTGGTACGATTTGTGTATCTGTAGGCCAATATATTTTATGACAGGATGTAGCTATGAATAATGTACCCATGATGTTTCAACGTTATCAAGGAGTATTGTATTACAAAGGCATCGCCATAAAACGGTTATGATGAGAGGACTATAAAGATAAACGGAGCCAAGTTGTGACTTGAACTTGAAAATACTTTTCAACCAATAGTAAGAAACAGCCACTTGCCTATGGGCCGACACAGTTACAAAGCTGCGTGTGACTGGGTCTTATGCGTTAGCGTAAACTAGACTTTTGTTTGCCCGTGTTTACTAATAAATAGAGCTAAGCTCCGTTCTCTACAGCAGATGTATATAAATACTATAGATATCGAAGCTGCAATAGAAAATAGGCTGTATAATACGCCTATCGCTGCTGATATTAGCTATCATACGATCAACATATTGCCTCTGAATCCTCACTCGAGGCTTGTCTGCATTTATAACCTATCATGATTAGGACGAGACATCACGAGGTAGAGTCGCTGGCAAAGCATTGTACTCCAACCCCGACAGTGGCCGAATGTTGGTTAAGGGCGAATGAATTGCTGTAGCACTTTCAATAATATGTAACAGAGAGCAACCTGAAATGGTTCTGATCTGCGGACGTGACGCTGTGACTAACTATTCACGTATTATATTTATTCACAAATGTTGAGGTTGTTATGCCGCGTAAGCGTGACCTGGGCCAGGAGGTTTACCCATAACCAATCGAAGCATCAATTTCTCAACTTGATCAAATACAGCACTTTCTGTCCTTTATTTTATTATGAACAATTGCAAAAGACGTAATGACTGCCTCCTCCGCCAATAACAGGCTGTTGCCAGACATCACGGGTTTTTGCGGCGCCAATTTAAACTAAGAGATAGGGGTCCTTTTAATCCTACGCATCCATATAATTGCAGCGCTGCAAATAGATAACATCGTATGGATCGTCGCTAGACGTTCCACACGGCCTATTATGTTAAGGACCCAATTTCGTTTGCTCAGCCGAGGTGCAAAAATGCGTAAGAGCAGTGCGATTCGGGATGAACATGGCATTGACTGCTACTATTTCAAAGAGGAGTAATACTTTTGTTAAGGCCTCATGTGTTGGCTGCTGCTCTTGGCTGCTTTGTACATTACACTATGAACATAGACGTTATGGGCGCGCAGTGGTGCTTGGATCACTTCAGTCAGCGAAACGCAAAACACAAGCGAAATAGACAATGGCCATAATTTTGGCTGATGCATTATGCAATACCATGGTCGCTTCCGACATACTGGGTACGGACATTTGGTGATTTTTCCTGAACATGAAGTACAGGTAAACCCTGTAACTGTATAATACTTGCCGTAACATTGGCGCCGATATCCGTTGTTATCCCTTGGAGTCTGGTTTGTAAGATATCGCAGCTTTGTTCATTCTGCAAGGAAGCCATTAGATGGATTCGCGCCTCTCGCAGCTGAGAGAGCCTAGATAATACATAATGTGTCGATAGCCTCTTGCATTCTGAGTCTGCATGAATTGAGAGATAGCAGGCGAAGCGTGGGTATTTTCTCTAGGCCTATATTCACCATAGCAAAAGCCAAGAGCAAGCATCATGATTGTGATTAATGCAAGTTTGTCCTTGATCAAAACAAATAAGATTCATATATGCTTGATAGGTTTGATTTTCTTTGATTTACATTTAAATACGTCGTTATAATAAATAAACGTGTTGTAACAACTTGTAGCAACCAGTAATTGGTAACATATTTGGAAACATTTCGGTTTCTGAAAATAATTGTTATGTTCTTTTCTCTGATCAGGCTTAAGTATTAGCTGTAGCAATATATCGGGAGTAATTTGATGCATAGGTAAATGTGTATGAGAAAATATAAACAGGCCATAACCAGCGATATTGGATTACATATCAAATAGTCAGGAAGCAGTACTACTCCGCTTGTTGAAGCATGGTATGGCGGTCTGCATTTAGAGAATTGCTCAAAACGTGTCGTTATGTCATGGCCCTAAAGGTCATGGCTACACGAGTGACCTTAAGCAGGGAACCCGTGTGAGTGCTATACCTCTATCAGGCCAGATACCCTGAATCACCAGTTTATAAGGCTATTAGTTAACACACCTGATGAATAGAATGCATCGTGTGGAGGAAAAATACATTCGCTCGCATAGACCAGGTGAGCACTATTCTTGGACTAGCATTCTTATTCCAGAGATTTATGTATTGTAAAGAGCTTTATGTTACACATACTCATGATGCAGAACTTAGCGGCAAGCTTAGGTTGTGGTGTGCCAGGCCACGCCTTATGCTTACTATGAATGGAAGTATTGGCTGATATTGCCACTGGAGAATACATACAAGAGTTAAATTACCGTTGATTGATCGGTGAAGTAAACTTAATGGATGATTGATGTACTGTATCCAGAGTTATGTGGCAACCTTCCATGATCAATTAAAGAGAGAAGTTGAAGATACGGACAAGTACCCAGTTATTGAGGTAGATATGATCGGAACTATATCCACGACAAAGCCACGGGATTGATTGGTGCTTAAGAGAAGACAATAGTATGTGCTTAGATTACAGCACAAGAGCTACCAAAGTGTAATCTTAGTGGCTGTATTTGCTCTCATTACCGATAATTTGGCGTATAGCGTGCTGCTTGCAACGCCTCAGAAATAACAGCATTAACGAGGCTACGTTTGAAAGCATTAACCGGGTAAGTACTTTGTTCATATGTGGTGGCAGAATATTGCTCTAGAGTAATTTACATTGGCCCTTCTGGTGTAATAAGACAAGGTGTGTAATAATAAGTGAAGGTGTGCGAGGTGTTTGCTGTGGAAGTGAGACAAAAATAAGTGATTGGTCATATTTTTTTTGTACACCCTTAACGCGGTCAGGGAAATAAAACTGCACAAACGGGTCGCTTATGTTAACCGTTCACCACGAACCCGGGGGTGTTTGCTGTGGAAGTGATGCACCCTGCTTGGTTGCTTGTTGCTGAGGAATTTAACAATAGTGAGGTTGGGACGGATTGTTTTATCGTTGAGTGCAGTCATGCATGTTCGTCTGGTGAACACAGCAGATAAAACACAACTGACGATTTAGTTCTACAAGGTCAACTGCTGATATATCATTTATTAGATATACCATGAAATGGCAAGGTTTACTTACACATTAACAATAACACTCGTCAATTGAATACGGTTTTGTTTTTCACATTTCGGCGTGTACATCTTGGGTAGAAGTATAACAATACTACGGCGCATATACAACATCAAGTGTTGTTACAAACTTTCTGCAGTAAACTATCCAGCGACAAGGTGGCGTCTTTCAAGACAAATGAATCATGATTTTGGCCATAAAGAGTTTAACCAAAGTGCTTTTTTACCATAGAAAAACGGGTAAACAATGGTCAACAATATAACCCTTCGTGTATGCGTATCATTCAATGTCTCAGGGGTGAATACAATCTATTGAGAAGATTCACAAGGCTGAAAGCATTATGTCAGGGCACCGACATGTTTGCAATATACATTTAACTTCCTTTATTAGCACTATTGCCATGACTACAAAATGACATATACTCTCGAACATAATATAACTAAAAGGAATCTGACAGCAATGGAATAGCCTGATCATTGTGAAAGATATTTCAGGCAATCGTTTTCATTCGTAAATGGAGAGGCCTCTGAACTTGTATTATTGCTTTCATAACCCGTGTAGGTGCAGTTGTATTGCAAGAGAATTTATCATCAAAAATAATTTAGATGCTAGATGTAGATGAAATCGTCATGGAATTCGAAGCCCATTGACCAATGCAGTATAGGTTGTACAACTAGGGTTAATTAATGGCTTATTTCCAAACAATATGCCATACTTGGTTATTTAAAAAACCTTCATTGACGATTCAGGCGTTACATAATGTTTTCCAGAGAAAATTGCGACAAATGACAAGACTGGACACAGGGAACATTTGAATTACACTAAATGCACCTATATGTATAAAACGTAACAATTACCGATGGCGATTCCAGCATATTTCCATCCGAGCTGAGGGTTTTTATTCTCCAAACTGCTGTGTTTATTACGCATGGAGATCGCAGTCCCATCCCCGTATGAGGTGCAAAATTATCACAGTGACATTAAACTAAACATAAAACAATCTAATCCTAAGTGATGTATATTGCTGCAAGGTTATTACCCGCTTTTTAAGATGGTTTTCACTGCGGAAAAGCCCAGTAATACACGCCGTAACGGAATTCAGTGCAAGGCCAAGTACCGCATGTCTGATAACTCTGAACTCAAACGTTGCTTCTATTGTGCTAATCAAATGGTTTTGAAAATGCCTTCTGACACAGTTCTCAGTTGAATTGATATAAAAACGAAAAACCAACATGAACTCGATGTTGCAATTGTCTTACATTTGAATGCACTACGCGGCACATCATAAACAATAGTGTAAAAACGTTGCCAAATACCTGCATTTTGGATGGGTCGTTTATGGCTCCTGAAGTCTTTGAATAGCGTCACAATTGTATAACTTCTTTACATTCAGACGCCTTCTGTATTCATGTTATTGTTGAACACCAAACCTCTTGCCGCAAACACTGAACATTAGCGGATGGTATTTTCAACCAAATATTTTGTAAAATAACATCGCATTATTCGACGGGCAATGCCTCTCGCGTTGATATTTAAAATGATAAACGATTCCATAAACATGTATTCTGTACTTCCTAATTCATCACACAGCTGACAAAAGTATTCCATGATCAATGTGATTTTGAAAAATGCTAGAATCAGCATTATACCTAGTTTCAGAGTAGCCTGCCTTGATTTACGACATGGACGTACTCTTGGAAATTTATTTATTTTCATTCCATATTTAATGTTCTTCACTCCCTTAGATATGCATGCATGTTTGTTTGCATATAAGCGTTAAGCAATCTTGTGTGTGTTACAAATGGGCATGTACATGTGAGTGCAATTCTGAATATATACTATATACTATCCAAATCAGATTAAGCTGCGTCATATGTGTTGCTTTTCAGTCTAACAAAGCATAGCCAGGCGGTTACAGCTTCATAAAGCAACACCACAAATGTCCCTATGTCTATATTTACCAAGCAGACACAGGCGAACTCTTTATTCACCTTGCGTTGTATAATATGGTAATCTTTGCCTAGAATCTCCGATATGAGTTGCATTACGATTCGTTTTCCCAGCACTTGCAGGATATACTCTGGTATTAGACCGGTTTAGGTGTCGAACTTGAACCGAAAAGGGTGCGTTGTTTGCTAAGATTGTAACCGACGGAGCATTGTCGCATTAAGGCTTACATCTATAGTAATGATGCGGATTGATAAAGAGATTGTAACTATTGATTGAAAAAAATATTTCTACTTTTATAGCACATTTGACAGGCTGCATTTGATAAGTATGAGCCACAATAACATATTAACCATCCTCTACAAGGAGCTGATCCATCGAGAGAGCAGCACAGCACACGAGAAGACCTATGCAATGACTCCACATAACAGAAGTTACTCGATGGAAATTGCACAATATCTCAGAGGAGCAGACCACCACTTCGCGGGCAGGGGAAATTAACAGCCTTATACGGGAAAGATTTTTCCTAGATGTCCTGGGTGTCCGACTTGGGGTGCTGTAAGTGGCCTCTCCCGCAGCACCTGGAATTTCCGCTACATTTAATCATAGTCAGCTCGTAGTAAAAAAAGCCCTAAGTCGGTCATAGATGAGCGAGTGCCATCGAGTGTGTTATATAAGTTGAATGGCCTGTCGCTCATGAAAGTTCATGAAATCCACCGCCCATCCAAGTCGTCATCAAGACCCTATATTGTTAATGCTGCTCCAGGTTCGGCTGTCCTGGAGAACAAACTGGTTCCCGTTGAGCTTTTTACTACAACCACCCAGTAGCCAGACCTCCATTTGCCGAACAAATGACTCCGTATTTGATTGGGTGATTTCAACAACATGTTAGCCCTTTTCATCTCCATTGACCCTGGCGACCTCAAGCCAGCTCACGCAGTAACTTGATACTAGCCATCTGGCAAAGCCTTCAGGATCGTTGTCGCCCTGACGTCTTCTATTGTGGCATCAATACAAGTCTTCCATGCAGAATAAACCAAAATCAGCTCCATCGGCCTCCAAGTTGTACTTGGCGTTAATCAACATTTCCTCCTACGGATTGTTGGGCCGGTGGATTTCATTCCCTTCTTGTACCTAATCCGACAGATCTTTCAAAGTGCTCGTCTATGTCATCCTTCTCTTTGGCTGTAATCTTTCTTCTTTGTTGAAGTGCTGCCCCTAAAGTTTCATTATAAATGTGAAATTCTGTCAAGAGATCTTATAGTGCTTGTAGGGCTGACCGTGATAGGGGGTTTGGGAACTTTTCCAGTTGCTGCCACGAAAGCGCTATGAATCTCTGATGTTCGCGATGCGTTTTTAACTGTTATACGTAATGCCTAGATCACATGAGACATATGAGCTGTCTTGCATATGTATAAAAGCCCCGCACGGGCAAAAACCTTGTGAGTCTGTTGGGGCCTGAGGGGCGTGTCACTCTGCCATTGCAGGGCCCGTATGATTTAGCCCCGAACGGAAGAACATGCACTTTTTTTCAGACACGTGCCGCTTACGAATGTAAGCCCGTATAAGGCCCGTAGGCAGTCGGGCTGAAAAGAGTTCAGGCTGCCCGATAAACGTTGCGCAATTTGCGAAGATTCAACACATATTTTTATGCCAAGTAACCTCTATATGCGTGCTGTGTTATGTGAGGTATCCTGCTAAAGTATTCTCAAGTGATGTGCTGTCCTAGCGAAGACGGGTCGTTATTCTGGGATAAATATATCAAAATGGGCCATTGTAACGGCAGCGAAGGGTTTACCAAATGCATTACACCTTCATCATACCTGGTTCATATGGCCTGCAGCTGTTAATTATATCAGGGCAAGTTTGGCGAATGTATACAGGCACTTTATGGAAACAAAACCCTCAAATAACGAATTGTGTGTAGTAACCACAAAGACCGCGTCATTTGATTTATTGGACATCTACCATGATTCATTGGCATACGTATTAACTGTTGATAGTTAAATTGTGGATCGCTGACATCCTGCTTCCTGACGTAAATAATGGTTTATGTATATATCCAACATATTGACGATGCAAGAGCCACATCCCCAAGTCAACAAAAGACCAACTAGAAGTTGCATCTCGCTTGCATTGTTCACATTGGTTTTTTTTAGTGAATTTTAATCGGTTGCTGAGATCCGTTTATCTCTTCAAAGCGCATTTTACATAAGTATTAAGCGATTCTACGAACTGTTTTGCTCTTCAAACTTTTTAGTAGCTGCAGCAACCTCAATGAATTTGAAATCTCTCTGTGAGGCATCGATATATCCTCAGGATAATTCCATACACTGCGCCATACCCAATGGAGCACTTCAAAATGTGTAACACAATGGTGCTAAAGTCATTTACCGCCACGTTATTTCCAGAGCATCTCCAAGCAATGGCGACTCTATGTTCTCATCGATGTGGCTTTATGGCACTCATAAAGGTTGATTGTTACACGTTTGTGACCACGCATTATTGTGTAAACTGAAGATGGTATAATTTGTTGCGAATAAGTCAGCAATGTAAGGGGTCGTGTGACATGATTTCACTGAGATTATTGGGTCAACTCGGCTTTAGAGCACTAGCAGTCTGCTGTTGATCATTACATATCTTAGCACAGCACGGTGGTTAGCTGGTTAAATCGAAGATTTGTAATGATATTGTGGGAATGTTGGAACATCTCTGTAAACCCAGTAAGAGTACTAGGTGCGAGCGGAATTCTTACATCGTAGAGCAGGCCCCCGTCGTGATAACATATTCACAACGAAGGCGTTGTGTATCATCAATCAATCATTCGGAAAAATCTGTTAAACAATGCAGCACTTTCACTGGCTCATGATTTGATACAATGTTACGTATGGTAAGCAACCAAGTTTACCAAACGTGCCATTGGGGTGCACAAAATACGTTGTATCTAAAACGACTATGATGGATTAAGAATGTAGCTTGAGGGGCTTCATTAAGAACCTATTTTCAAGACAGAATATCCCTTCAATTGTTAGGGAATTGTACTTTGCAAAACTGTGCTGGCATCTATTAAATATCCCATCACGTCTTTGATAGACTAAAATATCAACCCTCTTATATGTACTTACAAGGATGATTTTGGTGATGCTAACCGCGGTGTACAGTAGCCTATCCCACATACAAACTTTTTGCCGTATTTAATCAAAGCGATGACGCGTCAAATATCGCACTTGGCCAGTTGACCTTTACTGCGAACCATTAGCAACTCATAGTTATATATAATGTGATGAATTTAACATTTAGTGTGTTATCACCACAGCTCGAGGCCTCTCAGTAACTTCATTTTGTTAAGGCTACGAAACTTATCGGTAATACGTGGTATTGATGAAAAATATAAATCACGCAAAATTTGTCAGCATCAATTTCCCTTAAATGAGTTTCTTCTACGTAGGTCGACTTTGCTATTCTGAATTGTTATTGGCTCCGCTCATAATCTCCGCAGAAAGGCACATGCATTTGGCCTCATACGGGTACTGCAGTGAAAGCATATGGTATCAAGGAGGTTCTTCGAACATTTACTGAGGAGGTAATATCATAGGATTAATATGTTAACGTATGGGCGCAATCAAACTCGCGCCTAGGAATATAGCGCAGTGCAGCCTGCTTACGCTAAATGTAAAATATATCGCGTGAATGCAGCCACTGGTTAGATTAGTTACAGTGTTTACAGAAACGAAAAATAGCTCCTAGCGATGTCTGTTGCTGGGTAGGTAATGGCAGATATCGTTTCCGTAATAATGCTTTCTATGTATGCTGGTTAATTCCCTTTGAATGGAATCGATCACCCTGTAACATAATGAATGGCCAAATCATCTGGATTATCGGCGATACATCAGTCGCGTAAACTCTACGTTTTATCCCCCGGGAGCGCATGTCTAACCAAATATAAAGGTAGTGCTAATTTCGCATTCAGCTGGGTAAAAAAGGTAGAAAAAAAGTTGAGAATATATGGGTTTCCGTCCCAAACGACGACGACCACAAACAACACGATACAACGGCCGCTAAGTTACACCAAAACACGCAAGATTCTGCCGTCATAACGGTCCCGCAGTTGATTGAATATGTCAATATCAACAAAAGTCTTGTCAGCTTCTCACAAATTACATCTAGGAATACACATTGTTATCGGATAACTTGCGTGAACGCAATCAAATACGCATTAACAACAAAGAAAAGCCATCAACGGGCAAAACATACGATATTTGCATCATATGATAATGATAATATACGACCTGTTAGTAACCATCACACAATGGTATTTGGCGTAGAAGTGAATATATAAATATATATATATATATATATATATATATATATATATATATATATATATATATATATATATATGTATATATATTTATATATATATATATATATATATATATATATATATATATATATATATATATAATATCTATATATATATCTATATATATATATATATCTCTTTATAGAGATATATAATATATATATATATATATATATTCATATCTACCCTACATAAATATATATCTCTATATATATAAATATATATTTATATATATAGCTATACTGAGAATATATGGTGGTCATTGCCGTTATGTATCCGGCATTCATGTACTGCAATGGAACACTTTCAATCTCATATGCTCCAAGTAAGACCTTAGAAAATGAAGCAATCACTTATGAACGCAATCAAATACGCATTAACAAAAAAGAAAAGCCATCAACGGGCAAAACATACGATATTTGCATCATATGATAATGATAATATACGACCTGTTAGTAACCATCACACAATGGTATTTGGCGTAGAAAGTGAATAATATATATATATATATATATATATATATATATATATATATATATATATATATATATATATATATATATATATATATATATATATATATATATATATATATATATATATATATATATATATATATATCTATCTATAGATATACAATTCTATATATATATATCTATATCCCTCTCTCTCTCTATATCTCTATATATATATATATTCCTCTATATATAAATATATATATATAAATATATATTTATATATATAGCTATACTGAGAATATATGGTGGTCATTGCCGTTATGTATCCGGCATTCATGTACTGCAATGGAACACTTTCAATCTCATATGCTCCAAGTAAGACCTTAGAAAATGAAGCAATCACTTATTTTGTTACCGATCGGAGCCTTTTATGTCAATTTTGTATCAACTTATGTAGTTTAACCTCTCACTTTGGTCTCTGCCCAGGCACCATCTTAGCCATGATGTTAACGCATAAATTACATAAATTTCATTGTTTCCTGAATTTATAACGACCCGGTACATGCTCACAAATACACCGCGGTCTGCATGTAAATTTAGATGCGTTCAGCATATAGCACGTGTTTTTGCAAGTGCCTCCAACATCTGTGGAAAAGATTCGTGGTAGTCAATGGTGTACGTTTTCAATGTGAGATAAAATGTTTACGGTGAATTACGTTTGAGAGTGGCATATCCCGAGCCGAATACATCATCTTTAATAAGGCTAGACTGATATTCGGTTATAAACATGTGAATTACAATAACAAAGACATTGATTGGTGATTTTCTACAGCGTTAAGCAAAAACATCTACCAAGTAAATTGTGAATTATTCCAATAGATAACCCGACGAGAAACTACATTAAAACCATTCATGATCTAATTTATTCGCAAAAAGGTTCTACTACATATTTAGGAGCAACCATAAAATAAGCTATGCCAAGTAGAAAAGCAAACCAACACTGTCAAATATTAGCGCTATTGTCTACAGCTGCATTGGGAAGCTGCTAAAATATTGCTTTTGACCTTCGCCTGGCATAGAGAGATAAAGAAACATTATGACCAAAGGAAGCGTGGATTTAATGTGAGCGATATTATTCTATTTTTCTTCCTTCACACAGGAAGCTCTGACATGGCTCAGTATTATTTGGTTGCAGCCGTACCAAACATTGCTGTTTGATGACCTATGTAAACAAATTAGATTAAGTAATAGCCTCTGCGGGGATGAATATATATTTGTGTCGTCAGTAGGCTATTGACGCAAAGGATGTCGCAAGCTGATAAACAATCTAGCTAGATGCATTGGATCAAGGGCGGCAGTAGAGACAGATAAGTCGGACAGCAGTCAGTCGGCGTAGACAGAGGTCTTGCTACGAAGTAGAGTAATGGCCCGAGGATTTGACTGACGAGATAACTATAGACCGTGACATGTTACGAAAGCACATCATTTCCGGTTCGTTCCTTACAAAGCGATACACTAGCTAAATAATTTCCTTAATGTTTGGTCTAGGAAGTAGCAATTGGTAATATGTCCCTAATACATACTGTCTTAGACACCCACGATGAGTTTATAAATAAGCCAACATGTTACTTTTCAATGTCACGATGGTACGTTTAACAAATACATAGCTATTCGTAAAATAACGAATAGGACAAATTTACTTTGAAGCTATCTCCAAGGTGTATAGCCAAACCAACAGAGGCGGGCGTTTAAGCTAATTGCTCTGATCTACTGCTAACTAGGCTGAAAAGTGTATTGTACTGAGTGGTCATTATGTGTAGGTGAATGGAGCCGTCACAAAGCTGGACACCATATATAACTGACATATTTAAGTTTGACCAATGTTTAATAATGTCCGTTCATGTTTGCTTTGTTTTCATTCATTGCGATACTGATATCAAATGCACCACATATTGAACGTTAACAGTTGATGGTATACCTTTAGTAACGTCTCGCTAGTTAAACCTGATTCTTCATAAACATCCTATCCTCATATAGTGACTTGTGCCAACATAATCGACCCTTTAACATCAAATGCAGTTATGAACATATATTCTAATGCTACAGTGCAGAATCAGTAAGTGTGTACGTAAGCATTATGAGGTCTTCACTCATGAATTAGCCGATGGTAATCCAGTCAGTACGCTTTTCAGACCAGCGCGACTAGCTTGTGATAGAGCAAGCAAGAGTGATAACGTCCGTATGTGCTGAAAAGTTATTTTGTAATTGATAAATTTATGCTGATCTGGGTGGAGTATAGAGGCTAATTACAGCTACAACCATTGAATGCATTTGCACACCTTTAACTACAAGACATTATTCTCCATCTTTGCGATTGCAAAACATGTCCCGCGATGCACTGTTTCCCATGTGAAACAATTGCGGGCGGGCGGAAATGGGAAAGTTGGCAGCAAAAGTCTAAAGATCAAGTTCTCTAGCTCTGAGGATTACATCTAATACCAAATGGTGGGAGTGCTCTGCCAGCTATGACATCCATGTACTCACAGTTCATTTAAATGATGTGTACAAGTTTCGAGGACCTCAAGGTGGAGGGAACAGTAACGTTCTGACGATTGACTGCAATCCTAGACACGTTGAAACGTTTGTTTTATCCGAGGAGACATTGCTAGTATGATCGCATAACACAGGCATCTGACCAATATACGGTAAGACATTTCGATAAAACCACGTTACTTTATCATCTCGTTTATAAGCAACATATCCAAGATCCTTAAAGCAATGTCTGCCCCCACTGTTCCGCCATGTTATTGCAGCGGTATAATTATGCGAGATCCTTTCAATCAAGTGAGCTTAAGATGCGGTTAATCCACAAACTAGCAGCAATATGTAGGTTAATATTGTTAGCCAGATGTACGAATTACCATTAATCTCATATTGGGACACTTTGTTTCGTAAAGGATATAGCAATGGCAAGTTGCGAGTCATACATAGCCTAGGTACTGAGAAAGACTGAGATCCAAAATAACGCACCTGGTGCATTTCAAACATCCGAGACCATCAAGTAACGCGTCAAGCAAACATGAACCCAATTTATTTCCGCGGTACGCGGGGACTGTTACATCATCCTATGTATATATATATATACATGTAGATATATATATATATATAGAGATATATATATATATATATATATATATATATATATATATATATATATATATATATATATATATATATATATAGATATATATATATTATATATATATATAGAGATATATATATATATATATATATATATATATATATATATATATATATATATATATATATATATATATATATATATATATATATATATATATATATATATATATATATATATATATATATATATATATATATATACTAACAGATCCAGCCTTTAGGGGACTTGCTTGAAAAACCGGCCTTCGGGGGACATTCGTTATAGTTAGTCATTTTTTATTTTTCATTCTTGAAACCTTTGTTTCTCATTGCAGTTTTACTGAAATCTTCATTGCTAGAAGTAAAAGATGTCTCGGAAAATATATATTACAGATATACAAAAATGTCCCCCAAAGGCCGTCCCCCGAAGTGACCTCGAAAAGTTTATGTGAAGATCTATCCTTTGGCGGACAATCGTTGTTTGTGGATATGTTGTCGTTCTCATATCTGTCACATATGTATTTCTGAACGGTGGAGCCGATTTTATCTTTGTAAGCAAATAAAACAGTCCCAAGAAACATATGTTACTGATATACTAAAAAAGTCCCTGAAAGGCTGAAAAATCCAGTCTTTGGGGGACATACTAAAAATAGCACAACAATGAGATCCCTCAAACGAATTTTGGTTGAATTCCATTACAAAATTAAGTGCTAACTCAACTTATTTATCTACCTTAGATAGGAGAAATATAATCCTGGTGAAATACTTCTGGTTTTGAGTTTAGGATATAGGCAGGTGAATTTCTGGTAGATGTTTATTCAAATGACAATAACGGGATTAAAAGTCATATATGGAAGTTGCATAGCAACGTCATATGGAAGAACACGGACGAATGCAACAGTATCAGAGTGATTACATTTGAGAAAGATATACTTCACGAATTATTATATATTGATACTATTACACTCGTCCCCCAAAGGCCGGTTTTTCAAGCAAGCGACATATAATCGTCTTTTTTATTCGTCAATAAACTGCTGAAAACAGCCTGTAGAATTAGTTGATCGATTCGGACACATAAACGCTGTACACTTGACGGACGAGGTTAATTGTACACATAAAAAATTCAAGGTTAACAAAAACTGACGACTTGAATTTCAGGGGACCTAAGATATAGCCTTTGGGGGACGACGCAATCCATATATATTTTTTATATATAGAGATATATATATATATATATATATATATATATATATATATATATATATATATATATATATATATATATCTCTATATATCTATATATATATCTATATAGATATATATATATATATATAGAGATATCTATATATATATATATATATATATAGAGATAGATATATATATATATATATATCTATATATATCTATATATATCTATATCTCTATATGTATATATATATATATATATCTCTCCTATATGTATATTTATCTATATCTATATATATAAATGCATATATGTATATATATGTGTGTATAAATATATATAGTTGTATCGATTCCTTTTATACACGTATAAATAAATGCACACAAATACGAATAAATATATATATTTATTTATTTAAATATATATGTATATATAAATATAAATATATATACACATGTAAATGCATATATATATACATAAATATGTATATATATACATATATCTATATATATATATATATATATATATGTATATATATATATATACATACGTATATATATATATTTATATATATATATGTTTATATGTATTCATGTGCGTGTATTTATATATAATAAATGTATATATTTATATATTTATATATATTTATATTTGCATATGTATATTTATGAAGCTATATTAATATATGTAAACTTGCGTATATATATTAATTTAAATATAAATAAATTTATATATATATATATATACATTTGTATATACATATATGATATATATTTACATCAATTTGCACATATGTTTGTGAGTATAAATATGAACATCTATATATTAATATATATGTAAATGTATCTATGTACATATATCAATTTATATGTATGGCTATATCAATAAATATATATATATATATGTATATGCAAATATATATATATATATATATATATATATATATATATATTCATATATATATATTTATATACATATATAAATATATATACATATATTTATATATATATATATATATATATGTATATATATATTTATGTATATATATATAAATATGCATAAGTATATATATTGATATATATATATATATATATAAACCGCATGAGTTAGTACCAGTCATTCGATTTCAAGTGCTGCCGAGGCGGAGGAGAGTATTATATAGCGGAGCCACTCAGCTACCTTCTTTGGTTAAAACCTCACTCGGGGGATTGAGTGGATCACGTGTCATAGCTTATATCGACTCAGACACGAAGTCAAAGAGATTTTGTAAGTCTATGTGTTTAAAATAATTATATGTTTTGTCGAGTTGGTCGATTGTAAACTATATCGCGGGTCAAATATGTTATAGTTTTGCATCTCACCACCAGTGTCGTGCACAAGGCCTATTAATGATATAGAAGTTAGCGCCATACGGACACAGTTCGCGCCCTGATTGCGTGAACAATCACCATAATACAGGTTATATGTTACAATACACGCAGTTAATACGGTCTGTTTACAATGCATTCGATTACAATCATGTTGTGGCTGTATCATGGAATGAGGCAAGTAATGTCTAAGAGAAATCGTGTTGGGTAAGCTTTTGATATGATACCTCCATCAAGCATTGTGTTGTCGTGCTGAAATGTGCATTGCAATAGGTCAACAGATGGAGCGAGGTGAACTAGCTCAAGGAATGTGTATAATAGACCATGCGTTGTGTAATCTTGTGAATTGGGCATGGCCCTTAACTATAACATACTGTGTTTTGCCAGCCTGCCTACAAAACGCTATTCTATTAGTGGAGAAAAGCATGCTTAACATGCTTAACGTGTCATGCAACAGCTTTTAAAACGCCATGACTAATTCAATATCTGCGTAGAGTAGTTGCAGCTCTACTTTCAAAACAATATCAACTTAGAACAAGACTTTGTCGTAGGAAATAGCAAAACATAATTGCTTCTGATTTACTAAGGTTGCGCTTCAAAAGGAGGTGCAGTTCAATATAAGGCAATCTAGAATCGAATGATAATATATTACTTCGTTTTACACAGCAACTGAATGATGCCGTCTTTTACTTTAGGCGGCAAATTTTACGTGATCAAACATTATGGTGATAATCGCCCAACAAATTTATATCACTGGAAATACACATGAAGTGCAGTCGGAATCAGTTGTGGATTTCTCATCGGTTACATATAATAGCCTTAAGCAGAAACTTTTGATCCCATTGAAGGTATATCACCGGCTTCTCAATCATTAGAATCGAAAATTAGCTAGATGGGTATTTCAAAGTTTCTAGTTATGTTGTAATCGAATCTTATTTCGTCTACATTTAATGGCACTTCGTTCGCAGTTTTCCGTTATGTAGTAAGAACACATCTGCAATCATTGCATGAATGACAAGACTAGGGAGTGCCATTTTTCACTTTGTTAGTATTTTTCTATCGCCGAATATGATTAATACGAAGAATACGTGTATTGTTCGGTCACATATTGTGCGTATAATGTCCATTGTCATATTTGACCCAGTTTGTAGACCACTTTCAATGCTGTGGCACAGTCATTACCACGGTAGAACGAATTGCCGAGTCGAATGACTTTATATTACCATTGTCGATGAAGAATAATATTACACTGTACTTTTTGTTCATGAAGTTATAATCTACTCGCGCGTCATCTCTAATAGGGACAAATAGGTCTTTTCGTTATAATTTAAGCATTTCTATCGCGCAAATGCCGTAACGGGACACATAGCTGGTGGCGTTTTACTCTCTCAGATTATGGATTTGTTTCTATGGAGTAAAATAAACAAAATTTCAGTATTACTCATTTTTATTATCAACCAATAGTGTAAATATGCCAAATATCCGAGTGTAATCAATGTAAGTGACTTCAGCCGCTTGAGGTGTTATTTTCAATGAAAGTATCAGACACAATGAGCTCCTTCTGGTAAGTGCTCATTGCCAAACGTGCAAGACTTAGAATGATGATCCGCTGAACCGCCTCATATCATCAGCGAGTGAATTATACATCTGTTTGATTAAATATGCCTTTATTTATTATTTAAATGTTAGTGCACTGAATTAAGCACACCCATAACAGAGCCGTAAGGGTCGACACAATCTCGCCAATCTCCAAGTTACTGCCTTAACTGATTGTATAAGAATACCTAAGGTTGGGTTAAAGTCTCACATTGACTACTGACTAAACACTGAAAGCATTTTATTCTGTCCTGGTAAAGTCACTGCGCGCATAGTGTGTTTTATCATGCCATGAATACCCTATAAATATCGGAGCTTTGCAGTTTACGAGGCGACGCTGGGATTCATGAATGTGGGACAATGCTCTACATTTACTCTGATAACACAGTCTAAGTCGCCAAGATTAGTTGATTTGTGCACGAAGGGTTAGATACTTGCAGAATCATTCCTGTGAGACCAATAAAAACCAATACAGATCTTACATTGTTGCCTCATTCATAATAGCAATGCACAGTGATTTTTTGTTGCGCTAATACATTATGTAGACTAACACTTCACATATGCTTTGAGATATGGTATGTTTGTGCTGTTGTGTTCTGCTTTTTTATAAAGACAAGCTATGCAAAAACAGAAAAAAATTGTTTTCACAAAAATGAAATGTTTAGACTGCCTTCAAACGCATCTGGGCGCAAATGTTCGTCCGCTGGCGAGCTCCCTGTTAATCCATCGCATATATATATATATAGAGATATATATATATATATATATATATATATATAGATATATATATAGATATATATAGATATATATAGAGAGAGATATCTCTATCTCTAGAGAGATCTATAGAGATAGAGATAGAGAGAGAGAGAGAGATAGAGAGAGAGAGAGAGATCTCTCTCTCTCTCTCTCTCTCTCTCTCTCTCTCTCTCTCTCTCTCTCTATCTAGAGATCTCTCTCTCTCTCTCTCTCTCTCTCTCTCTCTCTCTCTCTCTCTCTCTCTCTCTCTCTCTAGATCTCTCCCTCCCTCCCTCCCTACCTCTCTACCTACATACAGACCTCCCTACCTACATACGTCCCTACATACATCCCTACACACACATGTATGTAACTTATTGGACACGATAGATATCACCCGTTGCCCTGCCATTCCTTATTGTTTTCATATCATGTCTGTTACATACATACATACATACCGCCATCATACATACCTACATACATACATGCATACATACAGACATACATACATACATACATACATTCGCATACATACATGACATACGTACATACTCTATTACATACGTAACTAATAATACATATGCATATATGCGCATTGAATGATCACGCCGTGATGTATGCTTACTTATTGGAACGATAGATATGACCTTCAGCAACTGCAACGTCCTTATTGTTTACATATCATGTCTGTTAACTGTTAGTTCGACCGCCAGATTAACATGAGCTAGTAATGGATGCATCGTCAGACGACCATAAATGCAAAGCATAAAATTCGCATGACACATGACAGCCTTGAAGTATTTTACTCGTACCCTATTCTGCGCGTTGAATGATCCGGGGCAACAACAGATACCATGCTCTGGTGACCTTCAGGGGAGCAACGTAACATATGTGCAATGAAAATCCATGTATCAATAAATAGTACATAATCCTAAATAAAATCCATATATACAGATGTACACGAAAATCTAAGGCTCGGTATTGCAGCGGCGCTGTAACAAACAGAATGTACGAGAGGCTGTAAATGGGCATCGTTTCATCTCCCGTGGTACTCTGGGGCAACAACAATATATCAGGCCCCTGCTTGCGGAGGAATGTGTATAAATCAAGCTAAGCGTTATAATCAATGACAAATCATCTAAACAACGATTGTAGTTAGTTATGCTGTGTCTGAAGTATGAAGTATAACGTCATTAAAAAAAACCAGGAGCTCAACCCACACATAGAGACAAGTCCCATCACGCCCCTGCTTGCCCTGGGCTGTTATACGCGCTAAATTAGCATCAATGACAAATGAAAGACGAATGTAGTTAAGTTTGCATTTTGTGAAGTGTGTTTCACACTGAAATGCTATGTTTTGAGCTCTCGACTCGACTCTAAGCCTACCCGTGGAGTGATTACGCCGTCTTAATTGCTTCCTCATGGCAGGCAGTCTCAAAGTATGGGGAAAAAAACTCGCTATGTGAATTGTTGTGGAAAAATTAATAGTCCATTAAGCTTCGTTATCGTCCATTAAGCGTCGATGCATAGGCAGGGCATTTGGGATGCCACGGTTTGCGTTGTAGCCACAGCTCTGTGACAATAACTTTACGTGCCCTACTAAAGCTAACTAATCCTGATGTTCTATCCGATTCCTATCCCGACTGAAGACAAAAAAAAGCACACATACACGCAACACCTACGTATTTTTCTGTCAGCTCGCAAACAATATTTATCACCGTACTTTCATTAAATGCATATAAATATATATACACCTACTTTTCATATATATATATATATATATATATATAAATATATATATATATATTATATATATATATATATAAAAATATATATATATATATATATATATATATATATATATATATATATATATTTATATATATATATATTATATATATATATATATCCTCTATATCTATCTCTATCTATATACTATATATATATATATCTCTTATATAGATATAATATATATCTCTCTATATATATATATATATCTATATATATATCTATATGCATCTATATATATAGATGTATATATCTATATATATATATATATATATATCTCATATATATCTATAGATATATATTATATATATACATATATATATATATATATATATATATATATATATATATATATATATATATATATATATATATATATATATATATATATATATCCTTGTTCGTTGCATACAATAATATATGCATTTTTTTTGCATATTTATATGTCACATCGGGTATTGGTTAGGAGGCAATATATATCTGCGGAGAGGACAAAATCCCATAACACAACAAAGTGTCGATGCATGTATTTGAATTTGCTTCTAGTTAGCTCTTGTTATATAGATGTAATATCTTATAGTTCGCTACATAGTCTACGTACTGCAATGGTATCAAAATAGTGGAATACTGAGATGCATTGTACACAAATGCAATCACGCATCTATCAGAAAACTGTGAATAATTACCTAGTTCATTTATCTATTATTCCCTTTGTTGAATGGAATATATAATTGCTGACAGATAGTCGTGTCGCCAGGGTTTAAACAAAGATCATCCTCGAAATTGACTGACTTAACCCTTAGCAGCATATGGCTGAAGGATGTATGGGAAGATTTCGCTAACCTTGCCGATTAAATAATGGCACACATTGTCATTGGAACCTAACAATTGTGTTTTTTTTCTAAATGCGTTTGATCCGTTTACCGAGGTACCAATTACGTCATTACAGCAGTAAATACGTCTTACGTCTTGCATAAGTAGAAAAGGTTTTTATGTAATTATTGTCCTGATCATATCTGTGGCCATTCATAAGAGGGACACATTTATAATGATTGTACACCTTATTGCAGTGCTGAGAAGTTCAGCGGCTGAGAAGACCGCGGAAATCGAACTTGAATTACCTAACAGTCTGACCACAGGGATTTCGATCAAACGACTCACCACTGAGGCTAAATGCGACATTGTGGTTTACGGTTGGGAAGTATACCAAAACCATACAGAATGGGGAATGAAAACAGCAGCGCAGAGGTGACTTTTTCCATTTGTCAATGTAACTACGTGAGTACGAAATCTTAGCATCATATTTGCAAAAACCTCTTGTTAATACGAATCTCCGTACTGAAGTGGCAAAAACCTTGGAGGTTAGCACTATATAACCATAGCATCACAACGCGACACCTGTCATGCTCAACCTGTTTGCTTTAAAGACTCTTTGGGGGAACTTTCGGCGTACGCAAACATGGGGTGCTTTAATGGTTGGTTATCTGTAGATGTGATTGATCTGACCACCTGACCCAACATAAAATGCATAGATTTGCTCACTAAGACACTCAAACAGAATAACGCACGAGTACAATAAATAATAGATTTAACTATTGGCGTTGGATGAGTAGTTGATATAACTAATTTTGATCATGGTCAATTTTAGTTTGTTCAAGAAACAATTAGCGACAAAAAACTAGACCACCATTGACAAATACAATCTGTCAATTAGGATACATGCGATACACATATAGCCTGTAGTACCATTGATTAATGCAATCTGTCAATGAGGCGTGGCAGCGTGGTTTTTGGCGATAATAGGTGGTGGCAGTCTGATTTCGTTTTTGTGGTGTCCATATAATGTGGTTTTTAGTGGTTTCAGGATTATATTTTTTTCGGGTTTTATTGCAAATAGGAACCATTTATGTTGCATTTGTGTTAATATTAATACTTTCATGGTTGTATTGTCGATGGTTAGATTGCAATCAAATCCAGGTATGCAAATCCGGGTTCCTGGTCTCCAACTTAATCTAATTGTGACGTTCTACTATATAGAAATCACATACAGATCCATTGAAGTTTTCACGTGTTTATTCCGGAACTACAGAAACGGAACCGACTATAGCGCCTCCCGGCGAATGCTATCACAACTATTGAAAGTAGTCATTCATTATGTTAGATAATGCGGGGATATCACACTAATGGCTTATGTTTTTCACAAAATTTTTTAAATTTTATATTCGTATGTATTTTCAGCAGTTAATCAACTTCACATTATAGACAACCTCCAACTAAAGTTTGGTGTTTAGTACAAAAAAATGATGACAATTCTGGGGGCTATTTAGTATTGACTTGATGATGATTATATGGTAATCAAACATATTTGATAGCTTATAACCCTGTACTCTTCAACCCAGTGCTCTATTTGAAGAATGGCGTTTGATTAAATCCAATGGGCTACCTGGCGCCATGCGTTTATTTCATACGTGTACATTTGGTATTTGTATCATTGTAACAATATAACTAATATAACGAAGGTACCAGCAACTTGTCACTAGTCATGGTTTTAGTACGTGTCCGATAGCAATCTGAATACTTGCATTAACCTTTATCCTTAACCAGGCCTCCTCAAGGGAAATTAGAAGTAACCTACCGGTGTGGTCCCCTCGGTCATATATGTAACCAGCGACACTGTTGAAACCTCCAGATGATATACGGAGGAAATGGCAAATGAATCTTGCCAATCGAGACAGTATAGCCCTAAACCAGTTCTGTGGTATCACAATAACATCATGTATTTCATCGAATAAGTCAACCTAGGTCATAGACTCCATGGCATCAATCAAAACTATACAATGAATAAGCCTCACACTCGCATTGATAGCCTTTCATATAATGCTATGGACGCATTTGACCATAGTCTTTAATCCAAAGTATCTAGTTTCTATTGCACGCATTATCAATATAAATATATATCTCCAGTGTTTAATGTGCCAGTAATACCAGCATATAGAACATGGCCTTATTAGTATTTCTAGCAATACTATGTTTTACTCGAAGAGATATTATTATCATCAGACTGTTTGTCGTCGCCTTTGCGCGAATTTTGAGTGACAGGACGCGGAAGCACTGTCTTGATTGTTCGTGTTGCACATATTACATTAATGGTAACCAATGCGACTGGCCAGCGGGTCAATGAGCTACCCTCCATACAGAGTTAGCCTTATATTGAGTGACCAGCACCACCGATATGTGGTCAGATAAATATGTCTGACTTCAACAAACCAAAATTTTTTATGTCGATTCAGCTTCTTTTATTTAAGATATCTTATCAAATGTAACGCTTAGAAGTTGGTTGTATTGTATTATAATTGGTCGCCCTACAGTTTAAATCACAGATCTATCAAACATTTGCTTTTACTTACAGCATAATGATTATCAATGACAGCTTACGATGCTGGGATTCAAATCATTGCGAGTGCAAACCCCCTCGGTGCTGTTATGGACAACAGTCAAAGAGCCCTACTGTCTCAAATGCAATCAATCTAACAACGATTACTTTTTTAACATGGGAGGTATGCGAAAAGTCAATTGGGCAAATAGAATCATGGATAGTATTGCTAGTTCGTGCGCAAATCGTGCTAAATTCTGATGCGGTGCATACAGGCAGGTGGATTTAAATGGAATAAACTTCCGATTTATTGACGCTCACTTGAATGCAAGTGCACTCCAATTGCTTCACAGCCACAATAATCACACAATTAAACTTATATCTACTGTATGCAGATTATAATATCACATATGACTGCGATTCTTAAATGGGTATCTCAATGCATTAATAATTATCCAAAACTTTTTCGGCTCTAATATCTAAATGTTTATTCCATTTAACTTAGCTGGAGTTCGGGGAATTGTTTTAAAAGACATGCTGAGGGTGTTTTATATTTTCAGATATAATGCAAGTACAAACATCATGAATCATTTGATTTTGGGTTGTCATATTAGAGCTATATTTACTTTAATTCATGACCAAAGGGATTTTTCAATGCATTCAGAGATTATTGATGCTGGCGTTGGCGCCCAGTCAAACATGTAATATCTGTTTAAAACGCAAATTGCTAATTAAAATTAAGAAGGTTATCAAAAGCCTTATGTCGAAAGCTGGTGCTGTGTGATTGATATGTTGAGAGCCTAGGGAAATCATGTTTATTGCAGAGTTAAGTCGCATCGGCATCAGAATAATATAGAACCGAAATATTCTATTGGATGGCCATTGAAGCCGTTGTGTCTAGTTTAAGCAATTCAAATCGCCTATCACGCAACTGTTGTATTTTACAATTATGAGACAATCCGGTAACGCCCCAGGCAAATATTATTCCTTTTATTTCCGCGGAAGTTTGGCAATGTAGACTTTTCTTTTATCATTTACGCGTGTCTTCAGCCTTAAAGGTTTCTGATAGATAGAACAAAAGGAACAGAGAAACACGGAACTACAAAAACTGCGTAATGATCGATACGGCAGTTTTATGTGCTACACGTTAAACACGGCTGTTAGAGTTTACGGACTGTTGCATACATTAGCTAAGCTCAAGTGAAACTTTTAATAACTAGATCGAGCCTGGTGCTTCCTCATCGTATTGGTCCGACAAGAATTGGTTAATGGATATATAAACCGGATACTGCTTCGTGTATTCATTTGAATAGGGGATGGTCTCTAACCATTATTTACTCCTCCATTTTGCAAATCCAGGCAAAAGGTCCAGTTGGAGTTGCAAATGCCTCATCAGTTATTCAAAAGCATGCTCATAAACTGATCCCTTATTATTGTAGATGTGTATGATGTTTCTACATGATGTGCCATGCAGCATCGTTTTAAACGCTGCAATAAGCCAGTTCGCTGCTGCTGCATGTCAGTCATAACCCGTATTTTATCTAACAAATCAAAGTGATATGGATGCACTTGTACATAACCGTCGGTTGGCTGATTAGAAATACCCGTTATGTCCAAAGTATCTGGTAGTCGATAACATTGCCCGAACCAAATGAGCAATATAAAGGTCAATAAACACTGTCCACCACTGTCTGCTGCTGATACTACCACCTGGTAGTCATATGCAATCGTCTTTTCCATCGTCATAATCTTGACACTGTGATGGAGCATTTTGGCAGGCGATTTACATCATTGTACGGATAAATGGCTTAAAAAATTTCATTTAACCACTGCCAAAAATGCGCCCCGCACTCTGTCGGCACCTAACAGTCTGAGTATCAGATTACCTAAATTAATAAGTCGCAAATACATTTTTACTACTTAGACATTAGCTGTTACTGTTATTTAATCGTCCAATATGTTTAGCACAGACTTTATGCAAACACATCAGCTCAGATTAAAGTATTGGTATTCAGTTGGTGCGAGGCCATACTTACGCAAACAACTTATTTAATCGATAAAGAGAGCTACACACAAACCAAGGAGCAGCTAAGCAACCACCTACAACATCTGAAATGAGGAGTCACTCACGGCTTTGAAAGCTCTGAATTTCACTTCAACGGATGGATCTTTTTCGCAACGAGTAGAAAGTGAAATAAGCATAACTTAAGTTAGCAATGCTTGAATGCAACATTGCAAAACTGTACGCTTAAGGATCAAAACTAACGTTTTTTTGGCATATCCAAAAAATATCTGTTAATCTAACCACAGTAGATAATTTATCATTCTTTCAAGTACGGTGGCCATAAAGCAGCCGGGAAATGTCTGCTCCGGTTTAATTCCGATTGAATTCCTCGAGTCCATTTTTCACCAGTTGGTCGCTAGAAGGCAGGTCGCGTGACGTCACGTTTGCTGGTCGTCTCAAAACAAATTCTAAGGCGGTGTTTCGGAAGCTGACAAAATTATCCGATCTGCGTTTTTTCCCTGCAACTATCCTACCTACCTGACATTACCTGATTACCTCGATATCTCCCTCACAACCATATAAACTTTGGTCTTAATGGTCAAAATCATGTTTAAACATGAGCGTAGAATGTGTTTATTTGAAGTTAATAAAAATTTGATTATTTTTAAAATTTTGATACCGAAAAACTGTATTTTTTCTCATTATTCGTCTATCTATAACTTAAAATAAGTTCGCAAAACGCTGCCAATGGCTCATTATGATCATATCTACATCAAATATCATAATTCTATACCATTCTGACGGAAAATGATTTAAAAATTTCTGTATTCCGCAAATATACGCAAATATATATGGGCACGAAAGGTTGGATCCATACATATAAATTAGTATCTTCAACATTCGTGGACGACCTGTAGAGGACCAAAAGTATATACCAGGATTATAAAGTGGAAAAAAAGATTTTTATTTGCATTAAACTTTTTCATTATATTATTTAAGATATGCCGAATCAATAATAAAAAAATTATGTAATATATATATATATATTTATATATAGATATATATATATATATATATATATATATATATATATATATATATATATATATATATATATATATATATATATATATATATATATATATATATAGATATATATATATATATATATATATATATATATATATATATATATATATCTATATATATATATATATATATATATATAAATAAACATCAATCCCCTGAACCTGCGATTGACAGGACGATAACTGTTTGTTTTCAGCTAATTGCGTGGACCAGGGATATAACTGCAATATACAGATTTTGTTTTCACCTCACATAGCTGATAATGCATATTTGTAATATGCGCCCGAAAATACAGAGTCTTAATAAAGCATTGAATGGATGTGTTTCAGCACTAAATGCTGCCGTAGGGTATTGTGTTAGATGAGGATATAATGTGTGCACTTCGCTAATATGAAATATAGCACCTCAGTAACATTGTTATTATTTTCGATGTTCGTTATTATCAGTCGCTGTTTTATAGTCATCGCCTATGTGGAGCAATACTTAGTTTTGACACAAGAAAGAATGATGGTGGATTTCGGCGAAAGACGCTAGATCCATTCCCTGCTAAACTTATCAGATGTGGATATGACTTACGGTGCAAGCTATTAATACGGGCACAAGTGTACATAACACCACCATGATTCTTATGTTTACGAATGAAGTTGATATCGTAGTTATGAGACTGATGATGATTGTATTTCTCTTATTCATATTAACATCTTTAACATAAGTTATATTAATAGTTTCTTTGCAATTTCATATGTGTGACACGGTACGTACTGGTTTTCAGGTAACTAAGCAACGGGCTTATATGATGATTACACTAAAATTGCATTCCCGCTGACACTGATCGAACATTCACATTGTACTGGCAATTAAGTTCTAAGGTATAGAACTAAAGTAGCAGGTCGAACGACTGTAAATTTTTATCCACTTATTCCTACCCCTTTGTGGATCGATTAACAAGCACATCATCACATTCACTAACTTTGGATCTGATATAAATGCGTCGGTTCTGTAAAAGACAATAACAATCCAACAAATCGTTTGTCTGTTTCAAGACACAACAATTAGCAACGACGTGCCAAGTCATATTCTTTGATAGATTATATATGCTGCCATATTCTTTGATAGATTATATATGCTATTGCATGTACTTGCATAATCAAGATATGAACCCATAAATTTTTCCCACCACCATCCCTAGTGTTAAAATCTTACCTGGATCATAACAGGCGACAATATCATCCTCATTACATTTTATTTCCAATATTCATTCACTGCAAACTCCGACGCATCAGTTGCAGTCTAAATGACACTCACATGACGTCGCACAATATTGTCAGGTACATGCATTTTAAGAAGTTTTCATTGCTCTGGTGCGTTTATTTTCTCTTTTAGGGCAGCAGTATGCTTGACACGTTAAAGCGCGCAATATCTGTTGTCAGCAGCAAGGTCCGGCAATGTGAATTCTCATGGTTCATTATCATGGTTTCTATGAAAAACTTTGAGACTAAATCCGATAAAATGTTCCCCATATCTACTTCTAAAGATTACAATGAGTTATATATCTCCGCCTGCTTCCAATCAAACAATGTGTATATTGTTCCATCTTCAACTCGTCATCAAACTCATTTTGATTTATCGCATATGATACATTTGATATATTTGTACATATTCAATCGGTTTCAACATGAACTGTACAGGACTGATGAGGATATGAGCTCGTTGTTCACTTGTCATTGTCGTTATCATGTGATTGAAAGAAATCATCAGGAAAAGGTTATATACAAGTATTCTTTCAGGCTACAAAAGTGAACATAAAGATCAAAATGTCTCCAATATATAATTTAACAGTATGCCATATTCTTGTTTAGAATATATATGCTATTGCATGTACATGCATAATCGTGATATGAACCCATAAATTTTGCAGGCCTCCAGGATTTGAACCAGCGAGGTCGTGGACCGAAGGAAGACACTTTTACCACTGAGCTATTTTGTCCCGCCACTATCCCCAATTTTGAAATCTTACCTGGATCATAACAGGCGACGATACCATCCTCATTACATTATATTTTCAATATTCATTCATTGCAAACTCCGACGCATCAGTTGCAGTCTAAATGACACTCACATGGAGTCGCACAAAATTGTCAGGTACATGCATTTTAAGAAGTTTTCATTGCTCTGGTGCGTGTATTTTTCTCATTAAGTGCGGCAGTATGCTTGACACGTTGACGAGCACCATGTCTGTTGTCAGCAGAAAGGTCCGGCAATGGATTCTCATGGTTCATTATCATGGTTTCTATGAAAAACTACGAGATAAATCCGATAAAATGTTCCCCATATCTACTTCTAAAGATTACAATGAGTTATATATCTCCGCCTGCTTCCAATTAAACAATGTGTGTATTGTTCTATCTTCAACTCGTCATCAAACTCAATTTGATTTATCGCATATGATACATTTGATATATTTGTACACATTCATTCGGTTTCAACATGAACTGAACTGGTATGAAGAGGATATGAGCTCATTAGTCACTTGTCATTGTCGTTATCAGGTGATTAAAAGAAATAATCAGGACGAGGTAAAATACAAGTATAGTTATATAGTTCTTTCAGACTAAAAATGTGAACAAAAAGATCGAAATGTCTCCAAAATATAATTTAACAGTATGCCATATTCTTGGATAGATTATATATGCTATTGCATGTACTTGCATGCACACGATATGAACTAATTAATTTTGCAAGCCGCCAGGATTTGAACCAGCGATGTCGTGGACTGAAGGAAGACACCTTTACCACTGAGCTATTTTGTCCCGCCACTATCCCCAATTTTGAAATCTTACCTGTATCATAACAGGCGACAATACCATCCTCATAACATTATATTTTCATTATTCATTCACTGCAAACTCCGACGCATCAGTTGCAGTCTAAATGACACTCACATGACGTCGCACAATATTGTCAGGTACATGCATTTTAAGAAGTTTTCATTGCTCTGGTGCGTGTATTTTTCTCATTGAGTGCGGCAGTATGCTTGACACGTTGACGAGCACCATGTCTGTTGTCAGCAGAAAGGTCCGGCAATGGATTCTCATGGTTCATTATCATGGTTTTTTTTTAAAAAAACTATGAGACTAAATCAAATAAAATGTTCCCCATATCTACTACTAAAGATTACAATGAGTTATATATCTCCGCCTGCTTCCAATCAAACAATGTGTGTATTGTTCCATCTTCAACTCGTCATCAAACTCATTTTGATTTATCGCATATGATACATTTGATATATTTGTACACATTCATTCGGTTTCAACATGAACTGTACTGTTATGAAGAAGATTTGAGCTTATTGTTCACTTGTCATTGTCGTTATCATGTGACCGAAAACAATCATCAGGAAAATGTTAAATACAAGCATTTTTTCAGACTAAAAAAAGTGAACATAAAAATCGAAATGTCTCCAAAATATCATCTAACAGTATGCCATATTCTTTGATAGATTATATGTGCTTTTTCAATGTACTCACATGAACACGATGTAAACTCGTAAATTTCGCAAGCTGCCAAGATTTGAACCATCTATCTTTTGGACTGATGGAAGACACCCTTATCACTGAACTATTATGTCAATTTACGTGTGTTTCGGGAATTTAAACTATCCCGGGGAAAACCTGGGCCATGTTTGGAGCATCGATTTACCGAGAGTCTTCCACAGTGAATTTCTCCACATGGCGGAGAGCGAATTTTCCCGTCAGGTTATATATCATAATCGATTAATGTTATCTGAAACATGTCAGCCTTTTATTTCCTAGTAAAAGCTTGATTCCCTCCCATGCTTCGAGAATCGCACAAATGATGATTTCGAAAACATACTGCTGGCTGCAATGCCGAGGGAATACTTCTACCTGTCATTTCATCGCGTGGGTTGACCTAACACTGCCCTATGGAATGTTTTCATTCAATGTACGTAAGAGTCAATATGGTTGACACGGAGCGTTTTTGAAGCTGCTATCTGTAGATTCTTCTTAACATTCGCACAATGTCCCATGACTGTCTTTGTATCCACGCCTGATCAAAATTAAAGTCGACCCAATGAAACAAAAATGCATGATGGAATTGACATCATATGTTTATTGACTCGCTAAACTGATTAAATTACAAAAATTGATATTACCTCATATATGCATAATAATGAACAGCGTCATTGCATAATTTTACCACTGACTGTGCTGGTAAAATCAGTGGTACAATTATGTTAATGACACTGTTTATTATTATGCTGAGCAATCACATAAACAATTGCAAACTGTCGTTGTTACGCCCAGCACTGTTGCATGGTAACACCGCTGAGTGTCACTTATCATGTAAATCAAGCGTTGTCACCGTTATGATTACGAACCGCACACATTGCCTGCGCAGTCTGAGCAGCTACTCTTAAGTTATACCGGGCGTCATAAAACTAGGCATCAGGACCCTATGCGCTGGAAATGTCTAGTTATTGATCATCAACAAATATTCAGACTTAATAGTTACCACACCGATAACATCAGCTTAAATGATAAGCGGTGGCAGCTGTCCTGCTTAGCTAACTGTTGTCTGAAGATAAATGTACACTTTGCCGAATGATTCCGGGTACGTGTGTTTATAAACGATCCCACAAACTATGTATATGTTACAAACACAGCTATGGTTCTTTTAATTCTGCGCCATTTGTGCGGTTATCCCTCCGCTATTGACTAGTACATTTTTGTCATAGTTATCGATTAATCGTGCAATATCAGAGATTGTTGGAATCGGTTGATGATATATGTGAATATGGCTAAGAAGCAAGAAAACCTCTCAAAACCAACTCATTATAATGATATTATTACTCAGTCGTGAAGAAATGCATTAGCATGTTAGGCATTTGAGTAGTTTCAGGGGAACTTAGCAATGTCATTAGCCAATTACCGAGTCGTAAGTGTAAATCCGCTCGAATATTTATATTTTAACTACAGCTACGTAGGCGGCAGTGAATTATGTTATGAACAAGAGGACAACATTACGCATTCTTGCGACGTCTACTGGGATAAATATTGCACCGAATACCGCATGACCAGCTCTTACGATCCCAAACGAGCAAGTGAACCCTTATTACCGATATCATGTGATATATATCTTTTGTGTGTCTGCAAGAGCTGCTTAAACCTACATACTATATCAGGAACCAACGCCATAAGCTCCGACATTATGGGATTTGCTACAATTGATATTAGGTTGCTAAGCATCTGAATACTCAACATATAACATATGGAAGAAACATAATCCGTACACCTGCCTAATAGCTTACTGCATTGCATTTCCCACCGTATAAGTTATATAATGGCTTATATTTACATCAGGGTATATACCACCAGCAATGTACGATGAAAGAGGTTCAATCATTATGTATGAGAGTGATCAGGCGCAGGTATAAACACCAGCGTATGTGCAGATTTGTCCCAAGTAACCTGTTGTGAGAAGTTTTCGTTTATATATGGTCTGTAACAAAGCGCTGTTGTCCGGTGTTTCCGTAAACCCTCATATATAAACCCCGTAAGTGGTAATGGATACAAGCGAATACGCAAGGGGGTTAGTTATTTGTATCAAAGGTAACAAACCTTGTGTTTGAGAGCCAGTTTTGCTCTACTGAGCCGTACGTTGACTGGCGGTGGCACTTTGTTTAAGGAATCCTTGTCAAATGACGCTTGCTGCTAAAACCTGCGTAAAAAGTCATTTTATCACAGTTATTTTTCCTTAGATATAGTGGAACGCCACAACAACCGTTTAGTAATTGATTACACATGCATACAATCAATCATATAACTGCGTAGTCGTTACTGCTTATGCGTATTCGTGTTTGATATATGTTGGGTCATGCAGTTTTGCTTTTCATTGCAGTCAAGTTTCGAATGTATAGCAGTGACCGAAGCGTTGTCAGGAACGCCGCAGTAATGTTGATCGTTATTCTTCTGCCACAGATGATTACATTGACAGGCGGCTTGCTACCGGACACCTGGTAGACGCCGCGCGTTTTGGCTATCAGGAAATATGAAGATCCCATAGAGATATCGCTTCAATCAACACACAAAGTGACCCTAGAAACCTCATGCAATCGTACATATATACATAAATAGATATGTTGACCTGTTGTTTTTCGCCTCTCCAACATCATTTATTTGGATATGCTTTGCTATTCCCAACGCATGCGCAGCACGAACAAACTAAATAATTCCACTGTAGTTGAGGCTAATACCAAGAACAGTTATAAGTGGCAAGAAGTTAATAATTAACTTGACGCTGTGAGTGGCCTGGTTGTCACTCACTACTATCCAGTAGGCCCAGGAAGGAAACACAAGAGGTTAACACCTTTAGGCCAATCGCGACCACAAAATCAATGGAAACTAGCGTTCAGAGTAATATATCAGTAGTAGATTAAGAACGTTGTGTTGAGGTTCTGGAGGTAAATTTTGATTATTGGCCGCTACACCCTCACATAGGTACTATTGCGACTGGCATATGCACAAGTTTCTACAAACCACGTGTTGGATACCGGGACGATTGGTGCTAGAACCTGAATTTATAGATTGATTAATCAAACCTTTGGGACCAATCAACGAACGTAAAATACGTTATCAGAAGTTGAATAGCTATTCATGAGTTCATTTGTGCCGCTTTAAACTCCAATAATCTATATGGATTAGTTTACATTTAGTATTCAAAGGTATACTTGTATGTTTTCTTATCCGGCCATTTTAAGCAGGTTGTTATTTTGACTCTTTTGTGTGACCACTAGTTTAATGCATAAACAGATATCCTTCACTTTACGTGACTGAGGCAATGGCGCTTGGTGGGGCTCACACATCAACCTGACGCGGTTTGCCTTATTTAACATGCACAACCTGCTATACTGCCGCTGTCATTGCATCCTGCTTCACTATGAGCAGTGCGATATCATGTACTTTTAAATATTCGAAACCACTGGTACAATCACACATGATATTCAAGGCTTCGATGCGGTTGAGCCATAAACCTTTCTAAGCGGCAAATTAGTTTCACACTCGATTAGGCTGAACGGCTAACCATCCGATTAACTCAGCCATTAGGGCCCTAACCCAACTGGCGATAACTCCTCTTCATAATTGATATGCAGTGTCGTTGGATCGTGTCAGGAAGTTCCCCCACATTTTGATAGATTGTGATACATTTGAGGCAGGGTGTGCCTTCGTTCTTATCATATCGTGGCCGCAATCATGTATTGCTGAGCTAATGAAATAGGGATGGAGTTTACAATGCACTGTACAATGTAAAGGTAAATATACAAATTTCTTACACTGCAATACGTATATTCCGCACATTCGCTTTCTACCATGGTAATTGTGCGGTCTCATTTTATAGATTTGAACAGTAACCGCATTGCCCGTTGCCTTGACCAAATATGTTGAACTCCAAATACAATGCTTGGTTTTTCAAGGCATATGTAGATATATATGATTAACATAAAACACTATGTAGTGTATGCTACAGTGCAGAATATCTAAATGGATGACTGCTGTTCTGTGCTTGTCGACCTTATCCTGATAAACGAGCCATGGCTAAGCGATATTTGCTATTTCGGCATTATACCCTGACATTAATTGCTTAAACGCCCCACATCTGCGCAAGTCATACATCAATGAAATTCGAAATAACCTAATGTCATGGTTCTTACCGTTAGTCATATTATGAACTCCAGGAGTACCCAAACATAAAAATATCTTAACTGTTTTCTTGCCAACAATTAAAATTCGATCACATGGCACTACGTGTTGCTTTTGTCTTGCCAACTTAGGTAAATTCCAAGCAGCACATCACACCCTAAAAACGATGAAATCGCTTTTATTGATTGCGCGTTAATGGGGTTGTACATTGTTTCTGCTGGGAATCATATTATGATTCATTTCGAATCCTTTCAGATATAATCGATTGCTCACATATTCTGATTTAGCAAAGAACAAATATAAATTATCACTTCCTGTAAGGTGCTGAATAATAATGACCCTAGGGGCGTCGTTAATTTATAGTTGTCGAATGGTGTTAATAAGTTGTTAGTTAACACATAACACACTTTACAGCTCAAATACAAATATCGGTTATTCCCTACAGTAAAATGATGACTAGTAATGCATCGCCCCATTAATAATACATAACAGTATTATATCATTGATTAGATTTTAGTTGAGAGAACGCCTCACACAGAGGTAACGCAGAATAAAGTTGATTGCGAACAAGTGCCATTTATATAGCAGCTCAGCGCCTCCGACGAGCATCAGCGGTCATTTGATATACATTGCTGCATGGTGCACGAACATATTCGTGACATTGTCGTGTTAATGCTAGGCTATTGGCCATATTGATGGGGGAGCTTCCGAGGAAACAAAAGTGCTTCTGTCACAGTCGATTTGATAGGACGCTGTATAATTTGCACTAAAGAAATGTACACATTCTCTCTATACTGTCTAGTTTAGAGAAACAACAACCGCGAAGACAGGTCACGATTCCTCATTATACTTGTGAAGCAGGGTTCAGCCTTGCACTTTATGGCTTTTGCTTCCTGACATCTAGAACATGATTCGCAACCAGGCAATTCAAATAAAACTCGGATCTCTATTAAGTATTTTCTAACCTGTAGAACTGATGTCACCATAAAGATATAAATATGTAACTACAGGCTGCCGAGGTTTTCTAGGCTGAATATAAACTATAAATTCATTGCTTAAAATGATGATATATTCGGCACAGTTATTATGGCATTAAAGCTGATTACGAGATCTCTTCATCTCCATCATGACCCTATTTGCGTCAACACCGTAGATGCATTAACCTCACTCTGACTGATGTAGGAATGAAATGGGTTTTTTATCACGATGATAGTTGTCTAATGTTTGCCATTTACTTCACGTCTTTGCTTCATAACAGCTTCAGCCAGTAGCGCACGTAAAGTAAACAGTTGACCGACTTGAACCAATGTGCACATGATTAGGTGCTTTCTTTATGGAAGAGAATATTTATACAAAGCTTGGCCTCGAAAGCTGTAATTGCCTTAACGACGACAACCTTACCAATTTTCCAAATAAACTGCAGATTTCGGGTTTTGCGTTGACAGATATGCAGCTTGTGATGAGAAGAGACATTGAATTAAATCTGTGACCTTGCAATAGGCGCCCATCATATACGGTTAATTTACTGATTATAAAGATATATGGCACAGAGACAATGATGGGAAAATCCAATCTACATCGTGTATATTGTAACGTTTAACATATGTTTGGTTGATTGCGTTGTCAGTCGATCTACATGATGTGGATTGATGTCCACGATGTAACAACATTACAAGCTTCTCCAAGGCTTTTGAAGTCTGGTCAGTCCGATGATCTACCCACGCATCACCACTCTTCTTATCCATGACGGCTTGACCTCTTTATTCAACGCAACCACAATGCATATGTCCTTTGCATCGAAAATTATTTGCTTTCGAACATTTAAAAGACTGGCTGTCGTCAATGGCCAGTATGCATTACTATGAATATATCATTATCAAACCGCTCAAGAGCTTGGTAACTCTTAAATGCCTAGCCCTACACATTAATGAGAAGGTCTAGAGTAACTATTTTTCTCTGGATCCAAGAGTACTTGGGACTGTGAGCTGCGACAGGAAACAATGAGGCCCAATTGGCCGCATAACAATACTTACGTTAAATTATTTTGATAATGATCCTTCCCCAGTGTAATCATTATAATCACAATGGTCGTCGTCATCACCATTACCTTACGCACTATTTTATTTTATTGGCGACGTCGCTGCAGCTGTAAACGATAGTGGAGCCGTTTACAACGGTGGCTGCGACAGTCTAATTAGTATACAAAAATCATAAAATCATGAAACGTTACATTTTCCACAGCTATATATCGATGCGAAAGCGTATCTTTCATTTGGTATTTAGCGACCGGTTGAGGTAAGGACAAGTTATATAACTTTTAGTTCACAAATAATGTATTGATTAATAGCGCACTTAATATGATTCAAAGATACATCATATGTAGCCTTTAGGTATGCTCCAACTGTACGTCAGCTTATTGGGGGCATATTACCTTAAGGACAGAGTTTAATTACCGCGGCTGAACTGTGACCGGCAAATGCAATGTAAAATGTCGACCACGTGAGGATTGTTATCGATGCAAGTACAAATATTTCATAGCTCATTGATCAAAGAGTGATGACCGATAAGGAATAATATCTAAAGATATGGGCTAAATAAAACAAATAAATAGCTAGTTTATATTTCATCGCCATGCGTACAGCTTATGATTTCGCATAATAGCGTATGCTAATGCAGAATAGCTGCGTTTCCTTGTCGCATTAGATACTTTATGTATAGCACCATTTTATTATGATAACCAAATGGACAAGCAGCAGCTAATTGCATTAGCAAAATAACTACATCGTAGAATCGATTATGTGCAATAATGCGTTAACTCCTATGCATGCATGCTTCCTTTGCACACACATACACACATACATACATACATACATACACACACACACACACATACACACACATACACACACATACGCACATACATACATACATACATACAAACATACAAACATACAAACATACATACATACATACATACGTACGTACGTACGTACGTGCGTGCGTGCGTGCGTGCGTGCGTGCGTGCGTGACGTGCCTGCCTGCCTGCCTGCCTGCCTGCCTGCCTGCCTGCCTGCGTGCGTGCGTGCGTACATGCGTACGTACATACGTACATACGTACATACGTACATACGTACATACATACATACATACATACATACATACATACATACATACACATACATACATACATACATACATACATACATACATACATACATACATACATACATACATACACAGACATACATACATACATACATACATACATACATACATACATACATACATACATACATACATACATACATACATACATACATACATACATACATACATACATACATACATACATACATACATACATACATACATACATACATACATACATACATACATACATACATACATACATACATACATACATACATACATACATACATACATACATACATACATCCGAGCAAAGTCACAGCACTTATCAAGAGTTACTTATCGTGGTTTTCATAAATATTTTATAACGTAAACGATCATACCTCTAGTTCTACCATCTTCAATGTCCTGCCTGTCTTTCCTAGAAAGCTGATAATCTGCAAGTGTTATAAAGGCATCTGCAATATCCACATGCATCCAGCTCTCAGCTTTTGCAACTACATGTGAAGAGCCAACACAGTGACTTATGGGTCCCAAGATTTGCTAACTGTAAACACTTTCCGGTAATCCGCCAGCATCTGAGCTTATTCAACACCTCTCTTGATATAAGTCTTCCCTCCAGCACCTACCTCTATTCCCGTCCTCTGTCAGAGCTTCAACTTCCCGTTTAACTATATCGAGCCCTGCCCAACATATTGGCTTTGTTCTACCTGCTACGTCTTTCTCCCCTCTTAAAGGGCTAAAACCAACGCGTTATCTCGCCACGCAAAACGACTTCTACTTGCTGCTGCTCTGCTGTTTCGTTCTGTCTTCCCAAGGCCGTTTTTTTAGCTGATCTGTTACCATCTAATCACGCTGTGTCAGGGGTTTGTGTTCTCGTCACCGTGGGAGTCGCCATAGAGCTGCCAACATCAATCCTCATCTCACCTTTACCTTGACCAGTTATCAGCATCTACCGCATGTGGAAACAGAGTCACGGTTTCACTGCTTCCCTTTACTGACCTCACAAACTCCACCAACCACCCCCTACCATCTTGCATTCAACACACTGGACGAGACCCGTTTCGAGCTTTCATACCTGTTGTTACCTATATATGATGCTATTGTATCGCCCAACCGCTTTATAGTCCGCAAGAAAAACACAGATTCCCTGTGATGCAGTTGACTTTATTCCACACGCACGGCGCGCTCCGCTGGCGCTGTCATTACCACTTACTACACTACAAAAGGTCGAAACACTTGTACCATCAGACATGGTATTCAAGGCTTCGTTGCAGTAGAGCTAAAAACCTTTCTTAACGGTAATGTAGTTTCGCACTCAATAAGACTAAGAGGCTAAGCATCCGATTTACTGAGCCATTAGGGTCCTCTCCCAACTGTCGATAACTTCGCTTCATTATTGATAGGCAGCGTCTATGGATCATGTCATATACTGTTGAAATGGGGATGCAATTTGCACGTTGCATTGCACAATGGCAAATATGTTTCAGCCTACAACGATTGTGGACAATTTATCCATCATATTGTAAGAGACTTTACAGATTAATTCGGTGGCACTAATGTTTTCCTTCGTATTGATTTTGCTCAGTATGTGTTGGGTACAGTTTTTCTCAATCTGAAAGAAAGTTACTGAGTGGCACAAATCACTGTCAGATGCACACACGCACACACGCATACGCATATATTATGCAGCGTATTACTTACATTCACAGTTTCACTTAACAGAATATATATTGCATATTGCCTTGGTCAAATGTGTTGAACTCTAAGTACCAGATAGTATTAAAGCGATTGGTCTTCAAAGGAAACGAAGAAAAGTAGTCATATCCTCTGGGGTGTATACTACAGCACAGAATATCTAAAAGGATGACTGCTGTTCTAGGCTTGACATTATTCTGATAAACGAGCCATGGCTAAGCAGCATTTACTATTTCAGCATTATACCTTGACATCAACTGCTTAAATGTCCCACATCTTCGCAAGCCCTACACCCGTAGAATTCGAAACAACCAGCTCCTATGCTCCTTACGTATTTAAGCTCTAAGACTATTCCAACCATACAAAGAAAAATAAAAAAAATACCGACAGAAATACCATATAAAATACCATATAAAACGAATGTGTAACCACAGCAGTCGAATTAAACTGAATAGAGTGAAATTGGAACTAGAGAAACCATAAATGAACAGTGCAGCGTTAAAAGCAAACACGACGATTGGCTCGTGTGTTCTTTAGGACCCAAACTCAATAACCGCCAAGTAGCTTGCAATGAGTTCTGAGATTATAGTCAATGAAGATATATGAGAAAGAGACAAAGAGGAGAAAAAAATGGCATTGTTTAAACTGTATCCTGATTCAAGCATCTGTTTCAAGACTTTGGAATGTAAATCCTGTACTCAGAAAATAGTAGGAATAGAGGTGTGCCGCATTATACTTGACCACCAGTTCAATCAGGTAATGAAATTGCATTTTGTTGCAATCTAAGTTTGGGACTTCATACATGCAAACAAACGGTCAAGCAGCATCGGAAACGAAATTGCAACGTTAAGTCGATAAGATGCAATGCTGCATTTACACGCAAGTGTCCTCTTTATGCGTATTCCACTCCGTTTAGCAATAATTACCCGTGCGACAATTCAAAGAACATTATACACGCACAGACTCATCTCTGAGCGCGATCGTGACGTAAGCCAAATCATTGAATTTATTTTTTTCAAAGCGGTCTTTTGGTGACTGACATATACTGTGTCTCATAAAGACCACGTGACAGACAGAACGACAATCGATGTAAGAGTTAGGATTTAATGGCCCATTCATCAAACAGTGATGGCCGATAAAAATATCCGCTTATATGATGGGCTATTATATTGTTATCGATAATCATGCAGTCTATCATGCCGCATGGCATATAATGCTTAACATGTGTAGCCGTGTGTACTAGTCATATGAAATACATGTTAAATGTTCGCCACATATCTGTATCTGTGGTCGGTATAATTCTTTACACGGCCAGTATTAGTGCAAGAACCTGTTAGGAGTATTTGTTTATCACACCTTATCAGCTTACTGTCTTGGCAGTTTCGAGGTGAGTATTTGTTTATCACATCTGTTCATCTTCATGTCTTAGCGTCTAGGTCGGATATTCATCCAATTCCGTTATCATAATGACTTCGTTGACAAACGCTCATTCCATTCGAAACAATAATCAGCTTGAATAGTGTATTTTTCTCACCACGCTTAACACTTGTTAACTTGATACGCTTCTATAGGCGAATAAGTTGGACCGTTCAAGCACAGCTCGCACACACGTAATGGCGTGTACCTGAATGACCCAGCATATAAATGAACCACCACAGACATCATCCATCTGCTTCTGATCCACCCAACTGGCCAATATTTCTAACATTGATTCCACTATAGCGGATGTTATAGAGGTGCAGGGTAGTCAAGCTTTTCACTATGGCCAGCATTGTTATCTCTCGATTTGCCACCGCATAGCCTAGGACATACCTTGGCGGTTAAGCTATAAGCAGAGCCGTAAATAATGGCCCAAATAAACAAGTACCAGTCGTCATGATGTACGTAGTAAGTGCCGCTTTCTTTTGTTGATCAATGCAGTTGCTGCGGCAGTATAACATATCCTAAGTTATTTCGGTTGATGTAATATCTTTGCTTCTACTTGTTCTACGGACAATGAACGACCAGTAAAGGCAGTCAAGTTATGTGCGTTATCATGTGTCTACAACATTATGTTTGTCTTGACCTATGAAATTGCATTGATGTTATTGCTTAAACATGTAAGAAAAACCAAATATCATACGCCAATGCATGCAAATGAGTAGCCAGTTCGTGTAGTGCATACAGTAATACATCTAATCCGCCATTTATTACATTAAGGGTATCTTGATATAATTTACATCTTGAGTATTTCCACTGTAGACATACACGACAACGCCGAAGATTATAATTTAATAGGAGAATTGGTCCGTGTTAGGAATACGGGAGGATTATCAGCAGAAACAAATTTGTTCAGCGCCCAAGTTGTTGTTAAGATACGCAATTATTCATTTCCATTTTCACTTCCAGTGAGCTAGATAACTCGCCTCTGTGTGAAAGACAAAGAGTAGGCAGATATTGGTAATCTGGACACTTGGCCATTAAGGCCATTAATACACATTGCAATCGCATTATCTTTGTACCAAGTGCGCGCCGAATAATTATTATGTGCTTCATTTGGATGCCGTTGAGAGTGCCCTGCATGTGTTACTTCACATTTCTGTGTGACGAAGGCAATTGCAACTCAATCAATGGTTATATCGTTGCGATGCCATATTAAATATATAGTACTATTCCCATATGAGGTGTTTTGTGTATTGATGGTGACGTTCTGTGTGTGCGACTGTCAAATAAAATAAGGATTTGTGTGTGCTTTGCTCGTATGTACACTAAATAAAGTCAAGCGAAAGCGCTGACGTTGCTTTGCACAATCGGAGCAATTGGCATTACTAATAAAAACTAAATTATCGACGCTGATACCAAGATAGTATTTTTCGTAATTTATTGTCGAGTTACCAAATGACGCGGTTTTCTCAACCAAACAAGCCTAAATCGCTCAGGTTGCGTCTTTATTACAGCCATCTACTCAACGATCAACGCCTTGCCATAAACCTTGAATTACAAACGAACACGCTCATCATTCAAGGTGTTCATGGCTTAATAGCATTCTAATCAGAAATCTGTTCAGATGCAAAGGGGGTTCATATCCGATAAAACTATATGGCTAACAATCCGATTATCCCATCTGCACTGATCAATCACAAATTCGCGATTGCACGAGAAAATAATATGGTACATAAAACATATTTAGCTCAAAGAGTGTCCCTAAAAAAAACTTAACACAAATGTGGGGCATTGCGATTGCGATGCTTTAATCACGCCTGCACACAGCACCAGAACCGGCATTTTAATAAAAAGCGAATAATCTGCTTTTGCAACACCGAGGAAATATTAGTTTAAAAAAATCGGAATATACTGCTATCGTTAGAGTGTCCGAATTGAAATTCATTTTTATGATTTGAGGGAGCTTGGTTTTGAGATTTATCTGAAGGGACATGGATAATAAGGCGTAGCATGAGCCTCTTCATCTAACAGTTCCATTCACATTCACTTGCTCAAGTTGCCACCCGGGTTATCTATCCTAAATAGGACCAAGTATGCATATTTAAACAGCTTTAATCAATTGTAAATATCAATCAACATGTCATGAGTAAAATTCATAGCAAGCCTTCTCATTAACTGTATTATCATCATCATCATCATCAACATCGTCAACGCCATCATCACCATCAACATCAGTATCATCATCGCCGTCATACTTGTCCCAATCCTCTCAGCCGCATATTGTGGTACTGTTGTCATTGTCACCATTGCATATCTGAATTGTTCCAGATGGATACAGCTTCTTGACGGTTGCTAATCATCTTTCTGCAAAGTCTGGACACATTACTGCAGCCCCCTGTAAGTGGTTCAGGCTGCTTATCTGGAAAAGCTATTGTGAATGGCATATAACATTAATGTGTGCAAAATGCAGCAGGAATGAGGCATGGCAACGTTCATTGTGTTTACAATAGCGAAACATGCACACAATTGTCCATAGCCAATCAATACTATATGTACATTATGTATTATTTATTTGGAGGTTTACAGTGGGCGATTTCCTACATTTGTCAATACATCATGACAGCAACGGCGCACAATCACATTTATACCTGAGACGTTTTCAAGTCACTATATTAGTTTAGGGCATGGGTATTGACTATTTATTAGTTCACAAAATAGCACATATCAGAGATGACGTATTTCATAATGCAGGCTGGCTCAACTAATACCGTGATTGATTTGGGGGGTGGAGGAATGACATCGTCGATAGCATGGGAGTGGGGTGCAAAGGTCTCCTAGCGAAGTTCACGTCCTCATTTGCCTAGGTTTCTTGTAAAGTAGAAAAGTATCACAGACGCCAGGTGCGTAATGTGAACCTCCATAGCTTCTGTTACTGCATAAATAGTGTGCAGAGCCCACTTCCGGATACTTATGACGACGCTAATCGGTGCCTTTCGGAAAACATTTGACTCTTTGTGGGGTGTAGCGTTACTCAGAGCAGGAAGTGCGCTTGAAGACATGAACATTAAGAAGGCCACTCGACTTGCCAATTCAAACAAACAACCATATATTATCCCGAATTGTTGTTATGGAAGGCAAATTTGGCATGGGAACGCGATGTAGCACGGCAGCTATTAAAGAGATTCCCTTGTCCTCGCATATACCTATATCTAAGCCCGGTCGTGACGTAAGCTTTATCGTTTTAATTCCTTCACAGTGGTCCTCTGGAGCCTGACAAATCCTGTTGCTCGTAAAGACCGCTAGAAAGACAGAGCGACAATGGATGCGAGGGTTAGCAATTAATGGTCCATTCAATAGTGATGGCCGATCACGATAATATAAAAATGTTATTGCTTATCATGCAGATTATGATGCCGTATAACATATAATGCGTAGCAGTTATGGATATGTATCCTCCCCATATGCACTACTTCCTATAGGTTCGCCCTGTAGCAGTGTCTGTGGTCAGTGTGATCCTTAAGTCCACGTTTATTTATATTCCATGGCCAGTATTAGATCAGGGACCTGTAAGGACTATTCCACAAGTGCGAGGTAAGACCTCGTTAGACACAGCTGATCCGAATATGCCAACGAGCAGCTGGCATTGACTCAGGAATGGGGTACAATCAATCAAGCAGCAAAACATCTCAAATCGCAAGAAATCATAAGCTTGCTTAGCGTATTGTCCCCATAGGCCTCAATATCATGATAAAACTTGATACGCTGCTGTCGACAGCCAATCCCAGCTTGCAAACATCCCATGACGTGTACCTGAATGACCCAACAAATAAACACAATAAACCACCTGGCCGCTAGTTTCCATCACAATACTATTGACTTAACAATAGTCTAGTATGACAGAAGTTTGATATCGTCAAGGTATAAATAATTGACAGTCAATCCGTCTAGCATCATTACCTCTCCATTTTCACCGCGTAGCGTTACACCCACAATAAAAGCAACTGCTTACCTTGGCTGTGTAGCTTTATACAAAGCCGTAAATAATAAAGACATTTTATTAATAACAGTCATCATGGCGACACGTTCAAAAGTATTTAGTAGGTTTCGCTTTGGTTTGCCACAACCATAATTGGTCAACCATTCTGAAAACTTAATACTCAATATCAACGACAAGGAAATCGTCTTTCTCAACTTCAGTGTAACGTTTAACCATGACCACCAGACCAAATCTGACCGTGGTTTACTTTAATATGCGAGCCGTTGAGGTGAACGACTGATAGGCGTGTTAATCACAGTTTCTGTTAGACGCTGGGCCATACGGGCCAGCAAATAGCATGAATGCAGTGAAATATACAACATGCAATCGAACTTGCTCTTTGTTTGAAATACGGCAAATCTTGCGATTGATAATCATCATTGTCTTTCATTTGGATAATGTTGGTAATACACTGCATGTTGCAGCGTTACCACGGCACATTTGGCACAAGGTACTACTCATATATGATATGTTGGGTGGATTTTTGAAGTTGTTATGTATGAGCAACTTTAAAATGTGTAAGGATTCGTGCGTATGCTGCTCATAATAACACGCAATAATCATAGAAACAAAAGCATTGATGTTGCTTTGTGATGGACCGGTAGTAGCTGTTTCAGTTGGAGCAATTTGTATTTAAAAAAAAGCCAAGCAGTGCCCGCCCACAATTATCGACACCGATGCCGAGAGAGTGTATTGTTCACAAATGATTGTCAAGTGACCAAATGACGCAGTTTTCTTTACCCTGAGAGTAACAACCGCGTAAGTAGTCTCTCCATCACATCCATCTACCCCACGATCAACGCCTTGAATTATAGACGAACAACCTGGATCAATTAAGGCGTTCGTGGCTTAATGGCAGGCCAGCCAGAAATCTATTACGTTACAAAGGAGTTCCACATCCGATTAAACTATATAACTAACTCTCCGATTATCCCTTCTGTAACGATCAATTATCTAAATAAAACGGAAGCTGCAAATTGCTAGCAGCAAACATAAAAGTAACAGAAAAATCCAATTACAGCATGTGTGTGTAGAGCTGCTCAATCATAGTTCCCAAAAATATTCATGATCACAAATGATCTTCTTTATTGTCATTTTCTGGTCTTACATTGAGTCTATTTTTAGTTGCTGTTACACAACGGTTGATAACTGATAGATATGAAAATCAGAATTTTTGTCAACGACATTATTCTATTACATTTCGCCACACACAATCACGTCATAACTGCTGGTACCATCGAAATGGATGTTGCTTGGCTACTGCAAGCATTGCGAGGCTGAGAAAGTCAAGCTGAAGTAATAATGCATAACAATTACGGGTAATTTGATGTATAATCCCGACCACAGTGCACTTTGACTACGACATGGGAATTTCCTAACAGGGCTCGGATTTTATCATGTGGTTGCAGTATATTGACAGTTGTGTTATTGAGGCATGGAATTGCTTCCAATACATTATCAAACAATATATATCAGCTTAAGTCCGGATCCCTACCCAGCCATTAAGGTGTAATCATGCACGCATGGTTATAACATATTGTGTGGGTGGTTGAAATGAAAAAGTCGTTAAACCTCCGCTAAGGTAAATTAATCATTCTTTGATATATGCCTCCGTCCGGATTTTCGGTATCCATGGCGAGTGATGGATAACCGTCTACGTTAAAGTGATCTACCCTACAATGCTTCATTTCTTGAAATCTCATCCATCCCCCAACTGCATGTGTTTCGATATTACATAAAACTGTCCCTATATTGTTGATGCTGTTTCATCGTGATAGTTACTTTTAAGAACGCAAATGGTGTGTCAATTCCACTCAATGATAAGTCGTTAAGCAGCTCTACCGTGGCAATTTGTCCTGATCGAAATGTATGAAAGTCAACCACGCACGGCTGGTTGTGACCAGTTGTGAGAAACCACATTTCAAATCAGGAATTGATATATAGTGCTAACTATAGAAACTATTGTGAATAGCATATGAGGTTAACATAGCAGCTATTTTATAATGGATGTCACGAAAGCAACATACTGTTCTATTTTCATTACGCTAGCAATATGCATCAGGCTGATAATTGCTTCGCCCAGGACGAACGGCAACATTTTGCGCATTGCAATGACCGAATAATATCCGCGTGATATATTTTGATTGCAGCTAATCATATATAAAACCACAGAACATTGACTTTATAGCTATAAGATAGTTATGAAGAGACAGGTTGGGTGGTATTTTTACGGAACTTACAAGTTATGGATTGTTCGATATAATAGAGTAAGTGGGTAACATTGATTCAATGTATTATTTACGTTCTGATACGCCCGTGCCATTTGATCTATCAGTTAGAACAGTTATTACATCACCAGAACGGTTAAGCTATGTTTTGAAATTCTGGTCATTGGTGTTGTATGAACAACAGTTTACCGAGGCGAATGCTATGTTCTATAGTGTCTTAACCATTTTATTTGGTCAACTTAAAACATCATCCCTTCTCAACAGAACATAGAATCGATAAACTAAAAAGAAGCGTTTTTTCATTCGGCTGTAAATTAGACATATATATATATATTTTAGATGATTCGCACATAGTATAGGTTGTGTACATGAAGTGTAATATCTATCAAGGCGTTGTACACATAATGTTTACTATGTATCAATGATTTGTAGGCGTAGTGTAGATTGTATAGACATTCTATACCATGTATAAAGACGTTATACGCATAGACGTATGTTGCGTACATGAGGTATAATATCTGTCGAGGTGTTGTAGTCATAGTTTAGGGTGTGTATGCCGTATATACCATGAATGCAGATGTTTTACGCTTAGTATAGTTTGAGTACATGATGTGTCCACGAGGTATAATATCAATCAAGGTGTTGTAGGTGTAGCATTGATTGTGTACACCATATATATCTTGAATGTAGATGTTATGCACATAGCTTAGGAAGACAACTTGATGTATGCTATTTATCAAGTTGTTATAAGCTTTGTGTAGGATGTCAATATATACTTAGTATGAAGATGTTGTACACATAAGTGAGGCTCAGTATATGATGCCTGCCATGTATCAATAATTTTAGGCTTTGTGTAGGGTGTGAGCAACATTTACTTTGAATGTACATGATATACAAATAGTTGAGACTGAGAACATGCTGTATGGTATGTATGGCGTTGTTGTAGGCTTAGTGTAGGGCATGTACACCATATATACTTTGAATGTAGAAATTGTACAAATAGTTGAGACTGAGAACATGATGCATGATATGTAGCAAGCGAGTTGTATGCCTTGTGCAGAGTATGCACAATATACATATTTTGAATATAGATGTTGTACACACTGAGTAAATAATGAATGCTATTATGAAGTTGTTGTATGCTTAGTGTAGGGTAGAACGTGTAAGCATTATATAAGTTCTTTAAAGAGATTGTACCTATAGTATAGGCTATGTACATAATGTGCACTTTGTATCATGGCGTTGTTTGCCGAATGTAGCTTTTTGAACGCCGTCTATACTTTTACAATAGATGATCTACACATAGTAAAGGTTGAGTAAATAAGGTAAGCTATGTATAAGGTCGTTGTAGGCGTGTAGGAGTGTGTACACCATATATAAGTGTAGATGATGTAAACACAATGTAGATTAAGTACATTATGTTGACTATGTTTCTAGATGTTGTTAGCGTGGTGTAAAGTTTGTACGCCATATATACCATATATGCTATTGTGTGATGCAAAAGTAGTCACTTTGTCGTTGGTGAATAGAGGCATTGTATCTGATCAATATGTAGTTCATAGACTGTCAATTTCTTACATGTATCAATGTAGCGGTTTGATTTGCAAGGAGTAGTTCATGACAGTGTATGGGCTCTTCTTTTGTTTGGTTTTTGATACCAACACTTACACACAGGACCACGCAATGTTACACCGGGACCATTATGTTAGACTAGGACCAAAGGACTGTAACATCAGGGCCACACAATGTAGCTTAAGGACCGGCGCATATATACATGTAATATATATATATATATATATATAAATATATATATACATATATATATATATATATATATATATATATATATATATATATATATATATATATATTATATAATTATATATATATATTCATATATATATACATATGTATATATACATATATATATATATATATATATATATATATATTTATAAATATATATATTTATTTATATATATATTTATGAAACTTGTTGACCTACACATGCCACTCTATCCGTAATGCAACAGTTTAGAATTGTTAAGCTACACCCGACGGTGAAGACACTTGATGCCTCCGATATCAGATACATGCTACTTGAAGGTGGACTATTACAATAAAGTAATGCTATCAAACACATGAAGTACCCGTACGCGAAATTCCCTTCATGGCAGCATATACCACATATTTAGACAAATGTATATCAGGATACAACAGGTTTTGACCAATTGATGGCAACTACAGCATATAATGGATCATGCCAGAACCCAATGCCAGAACTACAAGTAGCCGTTACCTCGAACAAATTGTACCATGTATCCCACTTTAAGAAGCATGCACCGTACATCACTGGCGACGCATCATGTGTCTGAATCTCAGGATTAAAAGCCCCACGCCCATAGGACAGTTAGACTACTTCGTAGATCAGCTCAAAAGAAAGGCAAATGGACTTTACTGAGCGCTACGTGTAGGACAACCTAAAATTGAGAACCAAATCATAAACACATCTGTATCAATCGTAGTAACACATATAATAATTTTCTTTTACCATAACGTGACCCTATTCTTAAGTTAGCACATTATGTTCAATCTGTTTGGCTGAATAATTGTCCGAAAAATATCCCTATCACCAATATTCATATACCACCACACTAACTATCATAACGAGCATACATTATGTCTTGTTTTACTGATGTCAGGGTGACTCTCTGAGAAGACACATGCAACCTATTGTATGCGCATCCAACCGTTACCAACGTTGCATTTAACGAGAGGGTCTTTTAGACACGCAACCAGGTGGCCAACGCGACATGCCGACGTGATGGTGCACTCTGATGTTGTTGCGTACTGCATTGACAAAGTTCACGATGCACAGTAATTATATTTTGGAACCATGCCAATTATTTCTGAGTGCGCTGCATTTAGGTTTAAATTATACTAGATTATGCTGAAAATCGATCCAGTAAGTTTTCTTTTTATAACCATGTTACTGGGCCAAACGTCTCAAGCACTTTATCAATACTTGGGTTGAATATTTACATAATTAGTGCATTTTCATGCCTGTCTTTGAAGCAGCAAGTACCTTACATTCAGATAGCATGTGCCCTATATAGGTGGCAAATACCCCATGTCTGAGTAACCACTACTCCACCTTGGGGTATTTGCTACTCTACAATGGGGCATATGCTACCTAGGAGGTAGCAAGTACCCCTTCACTATGGTCATCATCATCATAATCATCATCATCGACGTCGTCGTCATCGTTATCATCATCATCACATCAGAGGGACTATGAAACAATGGTTGAACTCTGCTGAAGTGTTCAACTGAAATACAGCACGTGATATTGTCAAATTTGCCGTGGTTGGCGGTAACTGAATAGCTGCTTGGGAAGTCTGTGATTATAGAGCAATTGGCAATGTGCATCCACTGCAACATCGTTCAGCTGTATTTGACCATAAAACATCGGACTTTATCATCACTTACCTAATGGCCAAAGCAACCTCATAAATTGATTAGCTGACTTCTCATGTAAAATCACTTGATTTAGTTATATCCATTAAGTCATTAAGGTACAAAACTTGCTGCAAACTTACAAGCTCATTAATCCGTCTGCCTATAAAGTTGTATCACCGCAATAATTTTTCGAAGAATATTATATTTTTGCAACCAACATTCATCTGGATGCTAAAATATTTAATAGATCATTTATTTATATTGTTCCATTTAGGTCCCACTCGCATTAGAGAAGCGGACATACATTTATATTGAATGTGATTAACTTAATTTGAATGTGATATATTATATGCAGTTCGCGCGTGATAGCACGTCGCCCTGAGCTATTCGCCCCGCTATAGTTCCGCATGTCGTCATAATAAGTATCACGTAACAAAAGCAATTATTTGAAGCTGTGGACAGATGGTGTTTACTACGACATGTTTAACTGCAGAATTTGATGCCATTTGACCAATGAGTATGGCCAATTTCAATGCTGCGTCGTCAAAGGCACGAAATATTTTAGATTAAATCTCGTGCTCTACACTTATATATTGCATATGTAAGTTTGTGTGTAGGAAAATTCATACATTTCCATTGAGTTAGGTGTTTTCGTCCCTGTCGCAAAAGCATTCCCTTAGTACCTTTGGCGTTCATGATGTTACGCAATATGATTCCGTTGAGCTGCTTTCTGAGAAAAAAACATTTCTTGCTGTATGCTGATTTTTTAGAGAAACATTTCTTGGTGTAAGCTTATCCTATTCAGCTCCAACATCTAAATATATAAATAAAAAAAAACACTTTTTGTTGCTGTGGTTTTATTTATTATTCACATAAAAAACATTTCATGTCAAACAGGCCCCTGCATCCGTATTATTCAGAGAAGCATTCCTTGCTGTGTGATTATTATTCATTAATCTCGTATATAAGGTGTGATTTACATTGCAGTCACATCGTGTTCAAATGACTGTTTCAGGGCAATATGGAACGTGCATAGAGCAGTCGTCGGCGCACACTGTGAGATGATTAAGAATGCGGAAGTGTTTCACTCTTTTCACAGACGATGCGCCTCTTTTAAATGTCCAAACATTTAGGTGCAAATGAATAAAAGAAAAAATGTTGCACTTGTTTTATCAACAGTTCATTAATAATCGCTGTGATTGTTGGACATGGGATCACACTGAGGGTTTAATGGGAATTTGTCAGCTCTGTCCCATCAGCCGGCCGTATGAAGTAGCAATATTCGTGGCCGGATAGGGAATGATAAATTGGCAGTGCAAAGCAGAGAAGCGGGCCATAAATGACTTTAACGAGTCCCCATGCGCCAGGTGGATTAGTTTAATAAGGCTGTGGACGCAAACTGTGTCGATGTGTGAATATACAATATTGCAGCCTTATGTTCGCTACAGTTTTGTTATATTCATCCTGCCTAAAAACAGAAACACTCTTCGAGCGCTTGCATCCATAATTCTTGGACGCTGTAAGCAGCGTGAGGTATACCAGATGTTACAGCTGCTGCAATTTGTGGGTGGATGCGCCATGCGCGAACTAATTCACCAAGTATGCTGACTTACTGTATTCTTTTGCACTGCAAGAACATCATGTTGAAAAGGAAATATAATTCAGCTGCTCAGACGAACCCCTCCATATTTAACTGCTGATATATCGCAGTCTACCGAGCTCCTATTTGACGGTCTATCAATGACTTGCTTACAGACTTGCTCGTCGATTTAAATGACCCAAGTACAAAGCGTTAGAGCATTCGGAATGGTTAGTCGTGATTACGAACCTACGTAATGGATGAGGCTAATACATCTACCATGATTGTGTAGCTTTTCTCGCTTTCACCGAATAACAGCAATGCAAACCGCTTCCCATTCGAAAGTAGTTAGATGAAACGTCGAGGAGTCACACAAAGTAAATTACTGCCTCACATGACTTAACGCCTTTCCCGATGAACGCCAGCGGAACCTCGACAGCGTCGTTTAGTGTTTAGCATAAAGAGAGAGCCACTTTTGATTGGATACCTATATGTTAGTGATGCGGATGCCAAGGTAAGCTTAATTACCTAACTGCATTGAGGGATCCATGCGTATCACGTGCACTGCGCCACACATATGAGTGTAACAAGATTAATGGCAGCTATCGACAGAGCATCAGTATTATGCTTAGCATTTTACCTACACCAACTGTCCTATTTGAATGAGCGATCTGAAACTGACATAAATATCAGCAATTAATATTGATCATTCCATATTTATATAATATTGGTACTTTGTTGTTGGATAATTCAATATATACGTGAAAATAATTAAATCAAAGCACTCAACAGCTGTCCACTTATTTGAATTATTTATCAGACTTTGCATTACATCTTAAACGTCAGTGACGATTTAACCTGATGGCGATATCTGTAAATTTTCTAAATTAATTGTTGTGTTTAACAACAGTACACGGTCTCGTTCTTATTGACATCTTATAACTTCAAGGACATCGCTAACAGGAAGGCCGTGGTTGTACAATAGCCGTCTCTCATTATCCCGCTACTAAACCTTTAACTCATGCACCGTTCGGCTAGTAACACACTTTGAGACAGGATTATCAATGTTCGTGGTAATTATATCATCGAAAAACGCGTTGTGGGCCCACCATCTAGCATAGTTCTGAATTAATCAAGTTTGTCATAAAGTGTGTTTCTGATACTTAAGATACCTGTGCAAGTAACTGAATCAACAAATCGCAGACCAAGACCTAATTTTTGAACACTCTATGTGTTATGCGAGCAGCCCCATTATCAGTAACATGCCCATCTGTAGCTATAACCTACAGCTACAATCACCTTCTGCAGGCGTTTTGATTAGGAAGCTCCTCTGCTGTCCTAGACTCAAAATGCGCTCATTTGATTCAAGGATTTACCAGCCCACAGGGAACACATCAACTACATTGTCTGCATATACTTGTCAAGCCCTACAAACTCCCGTCATGGCAGCCTACCTATAACTATCCGTACTGTGGCATTATGAACGCCCTCTATGAATCTTGTTTCTGTCTCGCCACCTTGCTTTGTCACGGTTTCATGTCTGCTTATTGATATGCGGATTCAGCTTCTGCTTTACCAATGCCTTGGAGGACCGTTGCTGCCCTTATTTTTAATGGTTCAGGGACCACCCAAAATGCAGAGCAAGCTGTACTTGTTACTTCTTCATTGTACAAGGCGAAAGGAACTCGTAAGGATCGTTCTTCCAAGTCAGAAGCTTCCATTAGCGGCCACATTTAACCCACAGATCGCCTTGTTGGGACGATCTTAACTCTAGGTGGGCCTGCAGTCATTACTTGGATACTGTTTCTTTTCACCCCATAACTACGCTGTTTGTTTAATTGTCCGACCCCACTTCATTGTCTGTTAACCCGGCAGACATTTCAATAATAGCCCATGGTGGAATGGTCGCACTCGAGGTATCCCCACTCTCTGCCACAGGACGCTTGCTTAAAATAGGAGTGACACACTGGAACATCAACCTGAATGTACCAGCCCGCAGCAGGAGAGACATCCTGCTGCATTGAGAGGACCAAGCCAATGAATCATTTGCACACACATCGTCCCCCCAACCCCATAGCTTTCAGGCGAAGGCCAAAAACTACGTTATGATAATCAGTTGGTCATAACGGGATGGTCGGGGTTTGGGATGGGTTGGACGGGCAGTTTTCAAATCCTGGCTAAGACCCCGGCTGTGCGTCTAATTGCAAATGTGACAAATGTAGTTCCCTCTATTAATATTTATGCCTCAAACCTTCATTCAAATAGCGTTTTTAACAGCAAATGCGTCAACTATTTTGAACATTTGTAATGCCAGTTGAAGCATTTAAGTCAATGAATGATATATAATTTCAAAAGAGCCAGAGAAACGCATCGCACAGTTAGGACAATTATTGCTGTTGGAGAAATCTAAGACGATATGATGTAGACTGGTCTATAAGCCCTTATTAAAGACTGAAAGCGGACTACCCGGACAGGAAATCATAACAAAAGCGAAAGACAAAAAAACACAGGAGAGAGATATGTTTAGTTTGTTGTGACTGTTTTGGTGAAAACTAATCAAACCAACAAAGAACCAATGTAAATAACCAATGTTAACCATTTCCATCTGCACAAATGGTTCTTTTGTTATCTCCAAATCTATTTTTTTGTAAACTTAATATTACATATCACATACTCAAATATGGGCGGTACTCAGCAGGTGAGACACATTGACTACGTATTTTATAAAATGGACGAACATCAACCTAAGAACCGCATGACAGATGCGATCAGAAGTCATGCCTCTATTTTAAGTGTGCACATTTGTTGAACATTGTTATATTTCATTATTTTAGGATCGTCCAGCTGAATCAACAGCCGATGATTATCCATTCCAATGTGGTATGCTGCCATCGTCAGTACCTTTAAATGATGGTGGCATTATCAGGTCAAATAAAAATGGGATAACAGTAATGAACATCTACATAAAATATCAATATGTGTCATCGGCACCAAATGGAACGGTGTAATGAGCGGTTAGCTTCGTATACACGTGGATGCATAATGCCCTGAGCTATCCTCTGCTATGGCCGTGTCTGTTTAATTATCGTAGCTTTGTAAGAATTGATGTATACTAATTACATACATGGCAGGTTGGGGTCTGGTAATTACCATACTAGGTCGCTGTATTCCTAGCTAACTAGGTAGGTAAAAGGATCCAATCGAACTGAGCTCAACTTACCAATATCCTGATTGCACACTGTCATTGCATCTAACTGTCACCACAGCAGTTCGTGTCTTTCGAAGGTCAATAACTCGTTATGCACTTGACTTGCTAACGTATAGATATAATCTTACGTCATCATAGTGGATATAATGGTGCATACCATGTCACACAATGACATCGAAAGTTTAAGTGAACATTTTCAATGAGTCTAATATCCCACGCTGAGTGTGATTATTTATCGCGTGGAAGCTGACACGAACCAATCTGCTTATAAAGCCGACACACCTTACCTTTTCCTTCACACTAATTATTGTTTTTGACAGTAATATGTTTGCATCAGCGACATGAATATTCATTCAACCTCACAGAATTTTGGCCACATTTGAGCTGTTGGAGCAATCTATAGGATAACAATTAAGTTTGTTTTATGTTTTGGAATCGGTGGTAGATCCCAAACCGTTGGCGCATGATAATAACAACGGTTAAACTAAACGATATCTACCGCAAAGCAGCCAGTTGGCCTCACGCACTAGTATCATTGCTGCTCATGCTACTACTGTAATACGCATGCAAAGGTATTGCATAGATAGATGGCCAGATTGCAGCTACTTCTGGAATGTGATCAACATGTTTTATATGTAGAGTGCCATGGCGTCGTCATTTGCCCTATTTTGCACGTGCATTACACTTTGGAATATATGTGATTGTCTCACAAAGGCTGCTTTTAGTGTTTACAATTAAATGGAAGTCCTCTTTCAATAAAGAATAAATCTTTTAAACGCTTTTGGTAAATAGCTGTTAGTCGCAACAGCAAGATTATATTGAGCAGCATGAATAGGTAACACATCCTAATCTGTATCGGTATCTATCTTTGAGATGATCTTTGAATTTTGAGTAATTTAACTACAATAAGCTCCCCGCACTATTGGTAAAGTAGAAGGATAGTATCTTCTAGGATCCCAGTACACAACGTTCGCTGCGAACGCGGTTTTTTGTGTAATGTGTCCAGAAGCATCCCGCTTGTTGCATAGAACAGATTGTGCAGAAGTCAACAGCGAATATAGCCCGCATGCTTGTTGTAAGGTATGAGAGAATAAATGTTTTATATAGACAGTTTCGAGTAGCCCTCTTGCTCAGTCTGACCCGTCGAATAGTAAAGTGAAGCAAGAGAGTAGATAGGGATGGCAACTAGGGGGCAGACATCGCCGAGAGGTAGTGTAATGAAGATATCACAAGCGCAAGTGGTGAAACTTAGGTCACTCGTAGATCGGGGAAACTGAGATTTATAATCACATCAGCTGTTGGGGGTTACTCCATAACACTGCTGACTGAGAGGGGGGTACGCTATTGTGATGGGTAGGTTTGTTGTCAAAATGTATTATTGACACTCAACATGCGCATTGGAAAAGATTGTTTATATCTTACCTGTAACGTTTGTGAATTTATCGCAGCCGTATACGCAAGCATCCTAATGTAATCAAATACGCTTGGTTCATCGTATCGTGTTCAAATATATCATCAAGAGCGATTTCGGATTTGCTAAGAACAATCGCTGAATTTTCAGTAGTGTACAACTATATTTAACGTTGGACACGATGAGGCATATGTTAAATGGTGTTGTGATCATCTACGATGCATTGCAACGTATGCTGGGCCACAATCGCATGTTATAAGGAAGGTACATTAAAAGCGTTTTTCACCTAATGAAGTCCTCTATTGCATACGTCATCTTGTGAATTATATTGTCTGTAATTATATGCATCTTCACCTACCACTTCGTACAAACTGTTTATCATTTCGGGCATTAATCTCAAGTTTAATCGACAGACTACCTTCTGGATGTTGATGCGACGCTCAGTCGGATTCTTATCTGCTTCCTGTTAACACAAACCCGTCCTAGGAAATTGTGTTAATGCATATGACAATCCGGAATGTGCCATGGTCTAAAGCTGCTATGTCTGCCCCAAAGGAATGTAGCAGGTGTCACTTGTCATCATTTGTCTATATGTTGTACTTATGACGGCTAATATGTGGAATTTATCGGGAGACATAGTTCTGCGAATTGGCGATTGCCTGTGATGTCAATATTTTGCATGAACGCTAATAGAAATGAGCCCAATTACAAGAGAGTGTGTTTTGTCAGGAAAGCCTGTTATAGCCTGGGGTGATATTTATGACATAAGCTGACATTACTCAATATGAATGCATGTCTTGTTGCTGCTACGTTACAAACACTTTAGTAATTGTAGCTTATTTCTAGAAGCAACGTTATGGTTTAGATAATTATGTTGCAAATATAGTTCTACCGAAAATATAAATGGCTATCAAAGCGAAATGTCCACACATATATCTGCGGTATGACACCCATATTGCACATTGCCTGTTTAGTACATTAATAAACTGATTTCAACGATAATAAAGTCAGTAACAGTTAACATATTCAACACATTAAATAGGCACTTCGATGATATTCCAATCGTTCGGCCCGCATTTTAAGTGCTGGTATGTAGTAAACGACAGAAACTTGATACTGAGTTTAGTGCCCTGTCCTAGTTCAGGTGCATCCAGAACGCATAATATTTAATACAGCACAAAAACATAGCCTTGATGTTTGGCTCATTATCACATCTTTATCATGCACCGATCAATATCGAATCGATTGGATTATGAATAATGCACTTGATGGTTGGTTTTATGGCATTATAGAAGCGATTTTCATAATACGTTTATGGTAATATTTAGGCAGAGGGTGCTGTAGCATTGATATGAGGCTATGTAAAGACCAAATGGTTTTCATTCTGCATACAAAGGGTAGAATCTATTCTTGTTTGGTCTGGTGACAAGCTTGTAAGGACATGTTCAAACGACAATATTTGATTAACCGCCAAACTTGTTGATTTATTTCAATCTAGTTCATAGTTTAGTTAGTGTTATTTAGTTCACATCATACAATTAACGGAACCCACATAATACGACCTGGCTGCTACAGGGGCATAATATATGGAACGCCGCTGTCTTTTAATTGTCGTTATCAAAGTCGACTTACATAACAAGGTGGATTAACTACGGAAGAAAGCAAGGCAAGCATAGAGAGTTTTTACATCCGTTGCATTAACAACATTGCCATTGTGCTCTGATGTCTTGTGTATTTTGATGGTATATATATATACGCTATAAATGGTGACGAGAACCAGTGGCGGGTCAATGAAGATTCATATTAATATTCCAATATTGGAAACGCAGAAAAAGGCATCGAACACGGTGACGTTTGATAACACTTTCAAAGCGTATAGAAAAATACTTTAATTTGCGTGCTCTACAATATACGTTCAGCATGAGTCTACGGTGAGTTTTGCAGTAGTTACGACGTATTTCGGATTAAGTAAGGAATAAAGAGACCTGTGCAATACAGCCATGCATCATACCATAATCATTCTGGATGAATGCCAACTTTTGATATCATAGCGTAACCGATCGTCTACCATCAGCAAAGCCGTCATGTATGAGCGCTCTAGTGCAGCGTTTGTATTCCGTATAAGCAGCAACCACACGCAGGCCACTGTGGTCTCAGCCTAAGGCATTCACTGCTAGAAATTTCAAGAGAAGTGTATGTCCCCCTTACAATCAATATTAGTGAGTGTTATCCATTATTTTGATCTCATATCTATTATCTGTCCCGACTGTCCTGATATGTTCTTCGGACATTTTGTTCTGATTCCTGACAACCAATCTCGAAAACTTTGTATATTACCAGTCGGTCTATACCGTTATTTGTTTCATGCAGTCTGTGCTTGGCCTTACGATAACGATCCATAAGGAACGAAACCAAATGTTGAATGTTCTTAACAGGAAGCAACCAGGGCTTTCCAACCCGCAGTTGGTTTCCGTCTATCTGCACACCTAAGTTCACTTATGAGGCTCAATTGCATGATAAAGACCTAAATAACCAGGGACCAGAAACTCCAATCATTTAGGGATTTCAGTTGAAAATTTCAACAGCACCATTTTCTTCATAAAAATGTTGTGTCATTTTGAAATATATTACTTTTTTTATTCATTCGTTGGATCTCTATTTTCTACGTTACCATCCCCCCTGTGCCGATCGTGTATGTCCAAAATCTTATATGGAAGCACAATGAACTTTTTTCTGTTAAGATAACACTAACAATTTACTAGGTTTTATTGAACCAGTTGAATACAATTGACAAAGCAACTTAAAAACTTTCAGCATGAAACTACTTTTGTCATATATGCAAATATTGTACTAAATACATTTGGTACCACGAACCACAAAAGACGTGTACATCCTTATGTACATTCTATTTTATATGGATCTAGGATTGATCTCACAAGGTAATGTAAGTATCGATATTCAAGGTGACATAGTGGTAATTAGCGCTATCAGTTCAAGTGATCAAAACATTTATTAAGATGATTTATAGACGAACTTTTGATTGAAATATGTGCATAAAGGCCGAATTATGAGTTATTATTCTGGTAACACTTACTTATGGTACAACCTTTACAGATATTATGGCCTGAATCACTTGATATGCCCTTCTACACACCTGCTCTGAATATATAGTTTAATATGATATTAAAACTACTCCAAAAAGGGACTTAAAAACATCTGAAACAAGCATTTGTCAATAACGTCAATGAAAAAACAGTTAGGTAAGACCATTTCAAATAAATGATTTGGTAACGGATGTATCTTGGTATATACAGGTCCTCTACATATTATTCACTTCAGTTTATATGTACTTTTCAGTGAAAAGTACATTAAAACTGAACTGAACAAATCTTTTCACACATGTGTGAATACTAAATGAAAGTACTATAATGGCATTGATTTATGCTTACTCTCTGCCATGCCCCACATGTAACGTATGTATCACTGAGAGAACCAGTACCTAATTAAGTAGGCTAAGACATTACTTCTTAGATGTTATTTCTCTCATTGAAAATACGTTCTATATCTTCCCGTTCATTGATGGACACTTGGAAAAAGGCGATGTGATTTCCCAGATGGTTCCAGAGATGTTATGACACCCATTATGTTAGTTCCTTAACCCAAATTCTGTAAAAAACCGAACAATGTGGGTTTTTTTTGTTTTGAAACAAAATGGCGGGTCACAAACTTCAATTCTAATTTAAAGCTGGTATTCTAGGGTTAGTTTCGAATTTGTTTTGACAAATATCGGTATCGTATGTATCGGTAACGTTTGTATCATTTTTAAGCAAGACACCATATTTCACACGTTTTGTGTCACAAAACATCGTTATAAGTCAGTATGAATTCTTCCTCGAGGATTCACTAATGTGTACAAGAGATTGAATACTATCTAAAAGGAATGTACGTGTCAAATAAGCATGGGTAACGTATGTATTGTTAGTTTTCTAACCACATAGGATATGACTTAATTGCATAATTGTTTTGTATAACTATTTGAACCGCAACAACGAAATGCCCATTTTATTACCGTAAATGCTGACTTTACATGTTTCTTTAGTAATCATCACTTTCTTAACAATATAAAGTGTTCATTTCATGCATGTGTTTGGATGGTTCCGTATGTATCATGGAGTTGGCGTCAATGATGTCGAGACCTACCACAACGAGAAGCAATATCCATTACCGCCATAATGTGTCTTTTATTATAGGTTCTCAAACACTTGTCTGAACAGGGGGCATCATTTGACCTAGTTGGTTAATAAATACCTTATCAGATTATGATTAATGTGAAAATAACGAACTGGCGTCAGTAACGTATGTATCGATTTTTGTTATTTGAACACATCAAAGTGCAGGGTGCTATGAAATATGAAAATAATATGAGTTTCTAATCTTTATGGATATGTCTTCCTATGATTTAGCTGATCACATAGAGCCAATATATTTTGTACTCGAATCGCAGAATCGAAGGGGGCATGCAAATGAGCCTCATTAATGAATTTGGGTGTGCAGACAGTTTTAACCTGGTCTGACACGTTCACACAAAGCTCCGAAACCAATACGTGTCTGGATGAGAGAACATTGTATCCATAGGCTCAACCTATTCCTGTTGAATAATAATCCGCCACTTGAATGCTTTGACTCTTGGCTTTAGCATGCGTCTAACGATAGTTTTTTGTGGTTAATTTAAACAATGAAATGGAGTACATCAAATAAACCTATACCCGTACTCTGAGGTTCCGAATCTTATTCATCCATTCTACTCCACACTCGTGTAATACACAGCAGCAGCAGCTGTTGCATGAGAACGACGGGTCGATTTAAAAGCCATTTGACCAGGAATGGGAATAAAGATAAGGTTAACTTATAGGGACATAAATTGTCTTTTACGAGCGTAATAAGCCCCAAAGACTTAGTATATACCTGTAAAGGCCGGCAATGAGTTCATTATTCGTCTGCCACATAGAAGCCATATGTAGGTTGCCAATATATACGGCCTTGGAATACTGGAATATTGCGACATGTACTTTTAAGTGCCAGAAACTCAATATATAAGTTAAGACAGCTTTTCATCGCTCATGTTAGCTTACACTAAGCGATAAAAAAACTTTGAAAATATATAGCGGTCCGCTATTCCAGCAACCAGAACGTTGTCATTCAACACGATAAAAATTATCCCTATTTTGATAGAATAAGGCGTGGAGATCACAATTTACTTATGCATGTTATTGAAAGTTTGCATCGTTTAATGTCTGAATCATTGTGGCATTATAAACCCACGTTCACTGTTCTGAAACAGTTAAATTCATCCAAATCAGAAAGAAGTGAGGAACAAAAGCTACAAAATGACCAATCGGGTGGCGCTTTACGTTAAAAAACGTCACCTGTTGACGCATGAAACCCGTTCGTTCCGATCTCGATGATTATTTATATTAGGATTGACTTAAATGGCAGTATGGCAGTGTTTAAATGACTGTTTATGGCATTAGGTTACGTGCGTTATACCATCGTCGGTGCATGCTGTCAGGTGATGCTCAATAGCGATTAAGGTAGTGAATAACTCTCCTGACAGAAAGAGCGCTTTTCTGGAATGCCCACACTTGTTTTTTGTTTATATTTATCCTAGTAGTACAATGTTGCATTTGTTTTGCGGACTATTTATACATCATCGGCACATGTCCCTGCGATTGTTGGACATCGGATCAAACTGAGGATCAACTCATTATATGATAACTCTATTCCGTCAGTCGGCCGTACGAAGTAGCAATATTCAAGGCTAAGGAATGACAATTAGGCAGCGTACAGCAGCGCAGTCGGCCATTTATGTCTTGTACGGGTCCATACGTGCCATATGAATTAGTTCGATTAAGATGTGGACTTAATATGTGTATATGAAATACTAAAGCCCTATATCTTCTGCATTTGTGCCATCAACATCTTGCCTAAAAAACAGAAGTACCCTGCTTCGAACCCTTACATTCATGGATGCCCCAAGTAGCGTTAGATACACTAGATGGTTAGCCTGCAACAGTGCGTATGTAGATGCACCAGGCGCAACTAATGCACAAAGCATGCTGACTTGTAGTTATCATCCCGCTTTAACGTCAAGTTTATCGTGTTGTACAAAACGAAACATTTAGCTGCTCCGTATTAAACTGTAGTTATATCACAAACTTTGATTTGAGGTCATTTCAATGAATTGATCACAGATACGCTCGTGGATTATAATGAGCCTTGTACAAAGCGTTACTACTGGGAACGGTTACGGCTCATTACCTGTTATTGGTGTCATTGCTAAGAAAGGCAACGGAAGAGACCTTGAAACTCCGTGACGGCTACTGCATCTATAATACTTTGCAGCCTTTCTCGCTCTCACCAAATAACAGCAATGCCAGTTGAGTCCCATTTGAAACTAGCTAGAAAAACAAATGAGAATGCGCACAACGTCAATTACTGCCACGCGTAGTTTGACGCTTCTCCCGACGAACGCCATCAAAACTTTGAGTCGTTAAGCAGTTAGCATACATATAGACGTAATATTCATTGATGACCAATATTGCATTTATGCGCATGCCAGATAAAGCTTTGCTACCCAATTGACACGAGAGATCATGCGTATTGCGTGCGCAGAACATACAAATAAGCGCATCAAGATATATTGTAGCCATCAACAGAACCTCAGTGCTATGAAAATGTCACGCAGCAAATATCAAATTAAAGCATCCGACACTTTCCACTTATTTGGTTCATTGTTTTATGACTGCAACAGTCAACGTGTTATGCGGTCATGTTTGCGAGCAACTGTGTTTTCGCCGTCGATTATCGTTTGAATGCCTCCCAGAGATACCGATGTGCGATTGTGCAGAGGAGGTGTTATGTTAATCAACCTTAGTGAGCCGATAGGGTTAGTTTGATGACGATATGCCAATAAGACCACTGACTGATTGACAAAAACTCAATCGTATTACAAGAAGAATGGTTGCTTTACATTCGTTGGATAGGCCGTAGATGCACATTTAGTGTCGCTTGGTGGATATGAACAACAGGGTTATTCTTAATGCGGTGCACGCGATGATCTGTGGCAAAAAGCAACTGGGCAGAAGATTAAGCCGTTGTGTAATTGCATTCAAGGTTCAAAGAATATAGGTTTGAATATACATTTACGAGTCAGTGACTTTAAACATAAAAGTGGAAGCTTGTTAGCGTCCATAATGAAATTGGTATCGTGTCCACTTTAATCAGCGCCAGTTTGATCTTTCATCGGAGACGAGGCTTTGGTGGTCAGCCAGTATCAGACCTTGTGACGCAGGTGGTGTTGTAAGTTCAACACAAACCTATCATTGTTACCGTTGGCGCCATTACTCCTTTCATTTATCATAACACGAGTACAAATTCGATTACCTGTCAATTTGCATCACAATTATCATATTTGAAAAGGAATCGGCACGTCGGAGAGTAAAAGAAAATATGCTTTGGACTGTCTGTGTAATGTTATATACCTAGCTGAGCTGTGGCTTACAACAATTAATTATTTTACGATCTGACTGAACATTCGCTGAATCCTGAATGATGTGTTGTTGTGAACTCCCCCCCCCCCCTCCCCCCACACGCACATTATCCGAATACGACCTCTGCTTGAGGCCGTGAATCAGGTAGAGGAAGCACGACTTGCATGTTTGGCTTTGTTTTTATGCAAGGGTTTATAACGGTTTTTATAACATTAACCTTACCTTGCTTGCTTTGATGAACCAGCCTCTATATTTGTGATTCACCGTATACGATATGACTACCTGGCTTTTGGACATAGCTGTCTTCTTATGGAAATATGTGTTCAAAACTTGTGGTGTATTTCTTTGAATTCGAATATAACGCCCATTTCACTACCGTGGTGATGTCAGTGTAAATGGTATACACCGTGTTGTAGAGTGCATGGTGTCACGGTGTTATTGGCTTATCCATTCATGTGTGGCAAGCAGCCATCGTCATTAACGGTGGCATGATCAGATGAATACAGGCAGAATAGGAATGGATATAGAGAAATTTATATCTCCATATAATATCGCTTTGTGTCCCCAGCACCAAATAAAACGGTATTATTAGCGCTTTGGAGACACGTACGTGCTTAATGACCTGAGCTGCCGTCTGCTATGGCGGTTTCTAAGGAATTATCTAAACTTTGTCAGTATTGATATGTGATAATTATATGCATGGTACTCAGCGGCTAAGCTTCTGGTAATTACCATATCAGGCCTTCGTTATTCGTCGCTTGATTAACAGAGGATAAGGGATCCAATCAGGTAGAGATTACCTTACCAAACCCTTAATAGTGCACTGCCATCGGCATCTAACTGTACATAGTACTAAACAGTGACGTGCAACACGATGCCACAGCTGCTCGCGTCTTCCCAATATTAGCATATCCTTTTTAATGAGGCTTACATCCCAAGGCTGAGTTTCATTACTCATCATATTGAAACTGATACGACGCAATCTGCTAATTAGGCGAGACACGCCTACTCTTTTCCTCCGCGCTGATTATTGGCGATATGAAATTGACAGCGATGTGTTTGCAGCAGCAATTGAAAGGTTCGTTAAACCACAAACAATTCCCCCCGCACATGTGCTGTTGGAGGATATTAAAAAGGTCGAAGCAACATCAAACACATACCATTGAGTTACAACTGGTAAATGTTGCAACAATTATATGTTAGTAATGTTATTGCAGCCTCGCATACTTCTTATTTTGAGGTATAGCAGTGGCAAAATACAATTGTTTGAATGCTAAAGAATCGTCGGTAGATTTCAGAAATTTGGTATCGATATTAACAATGGTATACTTACGAAAGTGATAATGGTATTGAATACAATGATAGTCTGGTTACACATACCTCAGGAATGTGTTCAACACGTGTTATATGTAGAGTGTCTAGGTGTCTCCATTTGTCATATTCCTCACTTACTCATCACTTTGCAATATCAACAGTTATCCTATGCGCACAATTAGGAGTAACTCCTGCAATACCTGCAAGCTGACATCACACAGTTTTCGCACAATATGTAACGTTCATAGTAGTAGGGATGCATGCATTTGGAAACGTCTCATACCTTTGCACTCGCTACTTTACATAATGTAAGCCGTACATCACCACGAATACCAACATGATGTTAGGTATTATAGAATACACCGTGATGTTATCAGCCCAAGTAGTCGTTCCACTCAGACTGGCCGTCAACAGTCATCATGGGGAGACAAGCGAGATAGTTAGCAGGAATGGCAACTCAGGGGAGAGATATCGCAAAAAGGTAGGTTAATGAAGATGCCAAGAGCGCAAGGAAGTGATGACATACAAATAAGCCGAGGTCGTAATGGAGATAACAGGAAATAACGGTTGCTTTCGAGACTCTTCGTGAATAGACCGAAGTTGACGAGACGACCATGGAATTGGTAATGTCGCTGGCTCTGTCACAATGTATTTATCTGCCTGAATCGAACGTTGGTTTCTCAATTCGCTTATGCATAATAGCTCTCCCTTGTGCTTACTGAATGACAGGGACAGGATAATAACAGCTGTTGGTCCCTGTAGGCTATAGTTAGATGCTTAAACGATGGTGCACATTTTATGATCACACCCTACATCCACTCCAACCAGTCTCCATGCAAATTGCTTAGAACATTTGGCAAATAGCATGCTTGATGAACCGAGCTCCGTAAATAAGCCTTGAGATGTTATTATATCGTAATATTCAGGTATTATGGAACGTTGCCTGACGAATGAGTGGCGTGATTTACATTATATGATTCTGTTTAAGTAGGTTAAACTTATAACATCTTGTTGAGGCCTAGATAAAGCAAACTATCAAGAATTCAAGTGCATTATATCGTTTTGAATTTGCTTTATTCGAATGAGCATAATACCATTATTGTCCAAACATAAATGTTTCACACATTTCTAATCAACTCTGTCCTTCAAGGAAGATAATTAGGATTTTGTCACCTGATGTTATGAAATTTGAAAGAGAGGTGCCAGATTTTTAAAATATATAATGAGATTACACGCCTGTGCTGTTGCATAGCCAGTACCTTACAAATGCCAAATAAATGAGATGCCGTATCACAGCTGGGATTGGAGGAATGGCGGGTGCTCACAGAGGGTGAAGTCGACTATAGATTCCCTTACATTTGTCGCATAATTTAGCTTATTCGACCTTTCGTCACTGTTACCACCAAACACAATTACCTAACTTTCTTGACATGAATTATACATCACGGTTACAGATGTCCAAAAATGCTACACCCCGGGATCAGAAGACACGATGCCATATTGCTCCTCCACCTAGTGCATAGAATAGTGTACATTGTATTGAACCTTTATGGGACTTAATCATCACATTCCTAGGTATAGGTGCACACACTGCCTTATTTGTCTGTTTATGCATTCAGCCGAACACAAACACTGCAGACGGAGAATCATACGGTTTATGCTTGGACAGCTTCTGTGAACTCTGCGTTCCCCTGATCAATGTGCACAGCATTCTTGTTGGATGTAATTGTCACTTCGAATCCCTTGAAATGTGTTTGTTGCTGTTTGAAAACAATACTGCATTACAGGACGATGAAGATTTAAGATGCCAAATCGCGTAGTTGTTTTTTAATTGTTCTCTATTATCTGCCAGCATAAGCAGCTTGTAGACGTTTTTCTCACTTTGCTACTCCTCCTCCAGGTCTGCATTAATATATAATACTCCACGTGTAACGGGCTAAATGGGCAGTAGAAGCTCTAATGCCTCACAAACTCGACAATCGCTGCATCACCAAGTACATTGACCTATACGAGCTATGCCATTAAATTACGTAAAAGCAGAGCCATGCCATCAACAATGTCAATTTGCAAATATGGAAAATCCATTGATGTTACAAAACCCACATTATCATCACATATTTACATCGAACAAGTAATGCCGTCAATATTTATCATAAACTCATCGCTTTATAATGGATAATGGAAATTTCATCCTTTACATTTATATCTATGTTATGGTGTTACTCACAGCGTCAATCGTCGGTTTGATATTTACTATCATCTGTGATACGTGTTTTGACATTAGTTTTACCTCGAATAAGTACATCATTGGTTGTGCCTACAATCCTGCTCCGTCCTATGACGGTTGAGGAATCCGAAGAGTACAGTATAATTCCTGACGTCCCGAGATGGCATCATTGTGCAAAGCACTTGTTATTATCATCATCAGCAGCAAAAAATAACAGTCCATTGCATTGTAAAATTTGCTGTAATTGGCTGTAAGTTTGAATTGCTGCTAGGGAAGACCGTGATTATAGAGCAGTTTGCATTATTCTTCCAAAGCACCATCGTTCAGTAGCATTTGTCCGCTTAGGGGCGGCTTTAATTGGTTTGCCAATGAGGTCGCAGGGTCCACTTTATAACGGTGGCAAGATATCACTTAACAACATAGCTTCCCACAGATCATCAGTGTTATGCTAAGCACTTTAACCATATAAACTGTCCTATTTGCGTGAAATTCATATTTATTGTTTTATAAGTTTATATTATTTTTTCATGGATAATTCAGTGCGAACACATTCTTCTTAAATTCGCCGAAACCAAGGAATTTTTCATATGTTCTAAGAACTGCGATGCGATTAAAGCACAGGACAGCTGTCTACTTATTTTGATTATTTATCAGGCTTTGCATTACATCGAAAACGTTAGGGACGATTGAACCTGATGGCGATAAATGTGAATTACCTGAATTAATTGCTATACATAACTGTTTGATTGACTACAACTGTTTTTGCACTGTCGATTGTAGTTTTAACGCCTCGCAGATACACCTGCAGCCCTGATACAGGTTTGTGGGTGGCCTTGTGTCAAGATGGGCGCTGAGTGATTGACAAGAAGAATGGTTATTTTACATCCATTACATACGCTGCCGATGCACATTCTGATAATTGTAGAAGTGTTGAATAGCTGTGTCGATGGAACACGTAATGTCAAATAAATATTGTCATATCACACAATAGCATGTTAAAAGCTCGTAGTCAAGGTCAAATGCGTGCAATTTGCTACATGTCATCACTATAGTTACATCAGACAAATAGCGCCAACTAGACCCGCATTATTACTGCATGGAAGGATTACAGGTAGAGATTGATATAAATGCGTGTCCAATCACATTACACAAACGGAACACTGTTGTAGATTATGACGAGTCAACCCTCAGGTAGATAGAAAGGAATGCAAAATACTATATTACGTGACTAATGGAAGGTATACAGAAATTAAGGAAAAGAGGGCAGGATCCTGTGTAACGACCTCTGCTTGAGACCGATGCGCGTTAGTTTTACAGCTTTAAATGTGCTAACTTGTGTTGAAATAATGTTACTGTAGTCCTCCGTGAGTCTCATCGAAAATATATTTAAAACGTCAACTAGCCTAATTTAAACGCGATATCCAGGTACAGTGTAGTTCATATACCAAAACTCACTACGCCTATGCATATTTTGTTTGTTCAATTTCCCCACAGATCCTATATTGCTGATATAGATTTGTGCTCCGCTGTGACTTATTGATTGCCAGAGATGAGTGAAGGTGAAAATATCAAGCAAGTCTGTGCCGTGCTTTGAGTATCCTAGATTCATTGTATGACTGTCGGTTCTTGTTTTGGAGTAAATGAATTAGAACATGAGGTTCAGAAAAATTTAGCCTTGCTGCTCTATAGTAATAAAAAGCTATTACCACGAGGCATTGTGTAAAATTCTAGGTTCCCTGGACTGTATTATTGTTAAAATACCAAAGTCAAACCGACTGCCATTATACACGTCAATCTGATACAACTCATCAAGAGCCATATTTTCTGTTGTGTCACTAAATAGTTGTTCAAATGCAGTTTACCGAGGGCGAGACCAAGATATACAATTAATGCCCAGGTTAACAGATGGATTCACCATCCTTTGCGGCTGTCACTGGCTAAAATGCCATCTATTAGAGGACAGGAAAGCTGATTAAATCATCAAATTCGAAAGTGGTGCACCAATCGCTTCGTGTGTGTTAGAAGAAATCCCAGTAGCCTCGTCGGAGAGGATGAAGACCGATCCTTATTCGTCTGACCTTCCACTAGGGCTTTAAATGAAAAGCCCAAGCTACATTCCTTGTACGTGAAATAAGAATAAACAGCAAAAGTGAATGCACCAATTTAGCGGGTGCAGCTACCTACATAGCATGATACGCTTAGAGAAAATCCTTTACTCACGACATTTAAGACATTTCTAGAACTTCCGCATCGATCACTTCAGCCCATCTTTAGGCCTAAATGATAAGTAAGCAGCATACGCATCGCAAATGTTCTGGTCTACGTTGTCTACTCCATTATTTTAACAGTTCTGTGAAATGAATGATTGCCTGATTATTGAGAGGAACGTGGGTGACTCGATACATGACATTAGCGTTGTTTGTTTACCAATATTGCACTCGGCAATACTCGAACCTACTATATTGCTTATATGATTGATACGCGATAACGGAGTGCAAGTTAGAATACATGGCTGCACACCAGTCTCTGTAGTCAGACGCAACACATTCCGTAAGTTGCGAAATGTATGTAGATGTATTTGAATTCGAATATAAGTTCAATCACTTACTACTGTAGAAGCTGTAATTCATCAAGCCGTTGAGTATATGGTGTCACGTTGTTACTTCCTTATCTATTCATACGTGGCATGCAGCAATTGTCCGTGGCTTCAAACGACGGTGGCATAATCATATGTGTACAGGCAGAATTGTAGCGGGAAAAGAGCAATGTATATATTCGTACAGTATCGTTATTTGTCCCCAGCACCAGACGCAACGGTATTATCAGCGATAAGCTTCGTAGGCACATGAGTGCATAATGCTATCAGTTGCCCTCTGCTAGGGACGTGTCCAGTGTATTATCTCTGCTATGGACGTGTCCAGTGTATTATCTCTGCTAGGGACGTGTCCAGTGTATTATCTCTGCTAGGGACGTGTCCAGTGTATCATCTAAGCTTTTAAAGTATTGGTATATGCTAATCACATGCATGGTACTCAGGGGCTGATCGTCTGGTTATTACCATATCAGGGCTTCGTCTTTGTTCGCTTGATTCCGAGTAGACTCGTGTAGTTAAAGGATCAAATCGAACAGGGTTTACCTAATCAGTACCTTAAATGTGCACTACCACTGGCACATAGCAGTCAACCAATTTACCAATTTATAGTACAGAACATTGGCATGCAGCACGACACAACACTGACTGCTCATGTATTGCTAAGTTCACTAACTCGTAACGCACTACACAACAGTGCAGGTGTAAATGCATCCGACATCCAAGTCTAAGCGAACCTTTCCAAGGAGGCTTATATCCAACGCTGAGTATGATTATTCATAATGTGGAAGCTGATACGACGCAATCTACTAGTAAGGCAAACCCTCCAAACCTTTTCCACCACCCTAATTATTGACGATATGTGATTGATAGCGATATCTTTGCAGAAGAAGCAGAAATGTTTATAACACCGCAAGCAATTTTTGCCATATTTGAGATGTTGTGCAATATTAATAAGATCTGAACAATATAGAAAGCATTTCGATTGAGTTATAACTGATAAACGTTGCAACTTAGCAACGTTAAGATGAATTGCAGATTGCATAAATATATTTCCAAAGATTGAGCAACGCCGTTTTCAATAAGTATACATTTGAAGGCTAGTAACTGACCAAAAATATCAAAGTGATAGTAATTTGATACAAGTAATGTTGTTCCATGTATTGGCTAGGTTGTTGACCGACATTTCAAATTTCCTGATATGGTCACCTTTGGCTCATTCCCTTACAAAATATGCTAATATGGTTAGGGGTGCTGTGACAATTCCCAACCAATACCAACGATCCACATGATATATTGCTTTTTAACCAGTACATTATGTTTGATACTCCTTGTTCTGATATATATGGTACTCATATTAAACGGTATTTAGTGAAATTCGTTGCTTACCAATTAGAATCTTATCTGTAACTCTGCCAAACAATAGCCGGTGAATTGAGAAGTATTTTGTTGAACGTTTGCCTTGTTTGCCCGTGTTCCATCAATTCAGGACATATATATGCTATACTATTTGCAAGCTAGGTAGAGTTTGATGATGCTCAGTGCTGATTGTCGTTTATTTGTGTCCGTATAATATTCTTTTATTTTGCGCATGGCTTCGCTATTTAAGGACCTAACAGCTTAGCATAAAGGCAGGGGCACGGTAACCAATAGGATTCTCAAGTATTCCACTCAATAGTTCAAATTAAAGTTAGAGCTAAAGATGTTGTCAGTGAGTGAACCCTCCGTCAAGTTTTTCTGATAAGTTGGTAGAGTAGGGGCACATAATAGCACTGTACATGTGATCAATAAATCATTTGCTATCCTTGATGCAATCAATATCAAAACCATCAATAATATACATGCTATTACAAATAGAATTTGCAAGCATACATGGATAATGTGGACAAGATGCGTGTAGTTGAGCCTTTTGAAGGATAAATGAATCCAAATACATGAAAATATTTTCATCATGGCGCTCATCATTTTGTTCAAAAACCCAAATATCCCTATATGATTCTTTACTTGCACTATTCTGTCTTAATGCGCAAATAAAGATTTAGAGATACACATCGCCAAGCGGTGAAGTAAAGCCGAATGTAATCAATGTCGTAGCTTCTTATAGTCGAAGCTGCGGCAACTGAGCCAAACAGCGGTAGGAATAAGTATTCAAAAGGCACGCGACACCTCTACCACTAACCTGTGACCACAGCTTCCCAAACCATTAAATGTGTGATGCCTGGTCAATGCAGTGCGAATATTGCGCTGGGAAATCTCAATTTAATTGTTTGCGACAGACACAGTTCAGCATAATATTCGGATTGTTGTACCTGTTGTTGCGTTATTATTGGAGAATGTTCCCAACGAATGCAGCACTGAATTAAATGTCAAGCAAGTCAGCATTATCTTGAGTTTTCCGAGGTAAGTGGCTTTTCGTTATATTCTTGCTTGTCCTTCACGTTGAAAAGATATCAGGCAAGAGTCGCGGCGATGATCTGCGCAAGAATACGTTGCTATTGCAGCCAACGTTATTTTACAATATCGAATTCCTTACAACTACTTTTATACATACAAGTCAAGTAAGCGTTTGTTTCCAGAAAACAAATCTGCATGGGATGTAAGATCGAATGAGAAAAAGGTTATGTTTTGTGATTTCAAAAGTAGAAAGGTGTCAAAGTCATGTAAAATAATCAAAGCCGTGGGGCCAAGTCCCCGCATTAATTATGCCATATTACGTTCTCTTGTTCACACTAAGTTTTATTTATTTGCTTCTGCGGATATTGCTTCACGATGGTTTATTTGAGGTAGTGGCAAGACGATGCCTGGAATACGGTAAGCGATCCTCATGAGCTGTGTTTGGCTTGGTTGGCAGCGTGGGTGTAATCGCATTGCAATGTTTAAATTATTGTCTCTTATTTGCCCAGCGTCAAAGCATAAATGTGTGGTGGGAATGGTGGTATAATGAAACATTGCCAAAAATGCAGTGATGCATCAAATCTCATAATAACGCATTCAAAAGAAGCCAAGACATAACTTACGCAAATAATTGTTTTCATCTAGCTTCTCGATGGATAAGCTTTTAGGCAAGCATTTGTGCAACAGAGGAACAAAGCACAACGCTGTAGTCTGACACCTTTTACTTGAATAAAAAATGGCTTCCATCATCCAACCGATAGCAGTACCATTTCATTGCATTCATCTACAAGCATTGTACTGATTCAAACAAAAGGAATATGTTTGGTTTGTAATCAGAAAGTTCTTACCTCTTAATTCGGATGTTTTTACGATTCCGGACAGATGTTATCCTTACTTTGCTAGGCAACGTAAATGACAGTTGGCTTCTGGTTGGTGAATATAGACAGCTTGATTGATAAATTGACAGCTACGCAGTATATTTATTGTGGTACATCAGCTTGAAATGCCCTAGCTTTTTGACGTGACGCGAGAAATAGACCAAATATTGCACGTATGAGCTGTTATGTGACACAAAATTGAAGGCGTGCCGAATGTGAGCGATAATACCACACTTTTTTTATATTTCATCCTGTATTGTTGCGCTACCCTCTCGCAATATGTTGCAAACTAATTTCTAAGGCGGTACTCAAGGCACCCACACAGACGAAATACCGATGATTTCGGAGGCTCGACTAAAGAGAAACCGAAATATATTTTACATCAAATCCCACAAATTATTATTCTTCTTCCATCTTATGCATAGGTACACGAATTAATATAATGTCATCCATCATCCGCTGCCAGCCAAGATTATTAATGCAGTACCACCCATTATATTTCATATTGGTTGTTCAAGGGATACGTACTTCGACAGAACTTGGATTGGCTGCAGGCGGGGTGCCGATCGACATGTTTCTTCACATACCAATCCATATAGACTATCTATTATTTCGAGCGCTAAGCTTGTTGTCTCCAATTTATTCAACAACGAATCAGACTACCAGCAATGCTGCATCATGTAAAATATCGTCAAAAAAAGAACATCCATAAATGACAACACGACCCTTTCTGAATGCTCTGGATGTCGACCGATGAAACCATGTTGCCCAACTCAGTCGAGTTGATTTTTTATACGTTTCAATACACACTAGTACCAGCATATTGTGTTACTTCATATGTCTATCAGGTAACAGCAGTTGTCTACAGCAGCACAGCAATTTCATTAAATGCCATGTCCGTCCCAAAAGGATATAACAGCTGTCTCTAGCCGAACCAGTGACGTGACCTAAATTACCTATATGAGCTGTGCTTATGACGTCTGACATATGGAATGTATCAAAAGGTATAGTTCTGAGAATGGATGATTTCCCTGTCCGAATTCAGGTCCATCCCGCATGCTAGAAACGATTTCATAAATATAACTTTATGGCATAATTTAGGCAAAGGGTGATAGGTCCGGTCGTAGCGGAAAGCATCTTAAAACGGTAAAGGTAATCTATGTAACGTAGGGCTGACGAAAAACTGCGTGCAGCAGTCAATTGCTTCGTGACTGTTTGTATGGTGAAGTTTCAATTTCTACTCACAACAGAGCTTTCAAAGTTTCCGTGTTAGGTTCTCGTCGCTTAGTAGTTTGTCTTGTGTCAAGACTATATCTGAATAACCGCAAAAATGTGTGGATTTACAGTGCATTTAATCAGCACTGTGTCTTACGGAGGATGGATTTTAAGTCACAGTATTGCGAGCTGGCTGCTCCAGGGTTATCTGAAATAGAACGCCGTGCGGTCTTGCAATGATTGATATTCATAGGCGATTAACGTATGCAGATAGACTACAGAAGGGAACGAATCAAGCGTCAGGTGATTTTACGTCGGGTGCATTAATGTTAACACAACTGTGCCTCCATGTGATGTGTATTTGTAGTGTTAGTTATAGCTGTAGGAATGAGGAGGCCTAGGAGAAGTAATTACTTGCCCGTATACTGCATATTCATTAGTTATTTTCATCCCAAATTTAACTCCCCTTACACATTGCGTGTTGGATGTGGTGCCTTTCGTTAATCTCAGCGATTGCAGTTTACAAACCAGACGCGATTTGGATTTTCAATCGTTATTCACTTCTTCAGGGGAGTAATTTAATCATCAATTGTTTTCTGTAACGTCAATGATTATGTTATAATAACAGTTATCCCCCTCTGTATTACACACGAAAATGCACAAAAGCAAACCTGGAACAGTTTTAATGGTGCACAAATATGCAGAGGATTATCCTCACATTGTGGGTGTGAGGCGATGCATACACCTGCTGCGCTCGGAAGTATGTAGGCGTCGACAGGTGTTTTTAGGGGAGGACCGTTAACACTCCCTCGTTCGTATTTGTCCCAGTAAATGAGAGACAGTAAGTGCTGTGTCCTTTTACTATTAACATAAGAACATCGACAACCGCCACCGTGCGAGCTATGTCACATGACATTAGCGTTAGTGGGGTTCTGACATGTTGGTACCGTAGGGTAAGCATAATGCCGGCTAAAGGAGACCTAACGACAGGTTGACAGCTATCATTCAAACAAGTACCTCACCTTAATTCAGTCAATAGAAGGGGTTGGACGAAGTTTTTATTCACGGCTCAACCATACAGACCGTACAACAATTGAAGCACTGGCGAAAATCATAGACTTAAGACGAATTGGACAGAGCTCTGAGGTGCAAAATCATACCTGTGCAATACAACCGTAATTCATGACAAATTCATTCTGTGTGAATACCAGCCTTTGATGTCATTGCGTATCCGATCGCCTAAACTAAACTTTGCAACGTTGTGACGTCAAGTAGAGGCGCTCTGGTACAGCGTATATAGCTTATGTATTCAGGCCGTGGTATTGTCAACCTGTTGGATCCACTGCTAGGCATTAAGCGGTATGTTCCCTTTACTTTCAAT
>CM067347.1:62448921-62522937 GCA_034190875.2 Urechis unicinctus | reverse complement strand
CAAAAAGCAATATGATGAATAAGTATTGAAGATTAAAAACAAGACAAGACAAGAAAAGCGGCGTCAAATTACACCCAAAACGAACTAAATCTCTCCCATGATTTATTTCAATGATGTTTATCATCTGAGTAAGAACCTACCTCAGAAAGCTGCATAAAAGGGTTGTCACTCAAGAAACAGCTAGCCCTCCGTCATGTGGGTCGGCTCGGGGTGTGGGGGGGGGGGGGTGGGGGGGGGGGGGGGGTAAGTTGTAATAAAGAAATAGTCGGGTTGTTGTCTTTGACCTATCGTACCATATCCTACCTTACCCATCATATCGTATGCATTATCCTATCGATATATCACGCTGTTACATCGCACAGTTCTTTTGCTGACGTTTCCATTTCAAAACGACTTCCCTTCTATGACGCCTTCTCTGCCCATGCATCATGTTCTTCCGCATCGTCATTTCCACCTCCGTACGAGTTTGTTATAGTGCAGCAAATCAACAGATAAGCGGCACAATGCGGTGACAGCTTTGAGAAAGGTTTATAATCTATAAATTATTTGTTCCATTATGCAGTGGTAAATATTGAATTTACATTTTGATTATCTGCCGGATTACAATTTGTCTCAATCAGCAGGTATTATAACTAACAAAGACGCAACCTTTGGGTACAAAACAACTTGAATGTAGCATGATTTACAGCTGATAGCATATGATAGGGAATGGCTCAGTGAGCTAGCCAGGTTCTATATATTCCTGTCTAACGGCCTGTCTTCGATCCTCGCTTCTCTGTAGAATAATAAGCCACATATATCCCGGAACCTAATGTCCCTTTTAAAGCCATACTGAGAGTGTAATATATAATAAAAGTGCGTGTAACAGGAATAGATTCTTTCACATTGTCACGAATATTATGCAAATTATGGCGAATGCTGTCTATGCGTTCGTTCGGGAAATTGCAGATAGATTAATAACAGCAGACTGGGGTAAGTGGCGTCTAACAACGAACAACTATATTTTCTGCACAATCCACCTACATTCTCTGAACTCTAAGTGCAACTAGATAACTTTGTTATGCACCTTTAGTGCTGAATTCATCGTCGAATATCAATTTTATCAGCTTCCTGATATCGTCAGCCAACCATATCAGGTTATCTTGTACCACTACAAGAACAGTGAATAAGTAATCATTTATACCACTTGTTTGCTCCGCGATATTATGCGGGCCTGATATTATTTGTCGCCCGTCATTATACAGACGATGTAATTCCATTCCAACAGTGCTGTAAGTGTTGCAGTGACGCTGTCGCTGAGCATTTATATGGACAGCATTGCTTCCCTCCAATGTAAGCGATTCATTATCCGCTTGCCGAACGAGGTCATGGCGACGGAATATCATTAGTTGCAAGCCTAAACTGTAATCACACATCCGACAACCAGAGATATTCATGCAGCAGATGCTGACACTGTTATAGATGAGACACTTCAGCATGAGGTAGCCAGCATCTGATAGCGCAATGGCCTCGTTCACGTCACAGGAGTTCGTCATCAACATATCTGCCTGATAGATGTCCTTTTTCTGTAATTCATTACATTCCGGACGTTTTGTTGTCACACATTATTTGGTCACTATGGTCTCATGCGCTATGCACCACGAGATATGATGAGCGAATATCACTGCGGAGCGTTTTATCCAACCTCAGAGCAGAAATGACATTCATTGTTGTATATGACTTATATATTATGCTAAGGCTTTTCATAGCACGTGGCTTGTCGCATTGAACCTCATTGTGAATGACCATCACACCTCCACATCTTCCCGGTATCATATCTTAGTTGCAGTCAAATTGGAGTGACACATCATTTTTACAATTATCCACATTTTTTACTAGACTTAAGTATAAAAAAATAAACGCCGCCACAATATTTCATTTCCATCCCACCTCTTAAACATGTATTGCATTGGTATTGGATGTAAGTGATTGGAGCTAGAGTGAGACGTCAGTGAGCGAGCAGTAGAAGGAGAACAGGGGGCGAGAGGCACGAGAGGGAAGAGTCATCGAAAGGCGGAAGGATGTGAGTATGGGAAGGACCACTGAAGGATTTGAGCGGGCAAGTAACTCAATCAAGAGGATTATAGATGCGATACGTTTAGATAGGCTAGATCTAAATCATGTAAAGGATAATTAGAAAGGTACGGATCATAAGATTATTCTCAAGTTCCTCATTAACATAACCACTTATGTTTTTTGCCATGTATACCACTGAACCATGATGTACGTGCAACAATTTTATATATGATTGCGGTGGCAATGATTATTTATTAAGTCATCTATGGTGCACTTTAAAGGTTATATTTGCGTTTGTATACTGGAAGTTCTCTGCTCATTGAGTTGATCAAGAAAAAAGAATCAAGATGTGAAAAACGTCATTTTGGCTTGCTACATAGCTCGTATTTGTAATTTTCAATCGTAATAAATAATCAAGCAAGCAAACCTGCATTACATATACACGACAGCACCACTTAAGTGTGTTTAATCCAGCATTACACCACTTGCGTGTGTTTGATACATGATAACACAGAATTATCAGCCCCTCATCAATAGACTTGTGTTTGGTCGTGCCGCCATCTAACTGTTTATTAACTAATAATTAGTTTTGTTCTACACACACATGTACTGTCGATGGAGATCGTTGACTTGGGATCGTAGTGAGTCGCAAAGAAAGTTATCAATCACCTTCCATATCACGGCAGCATCGAACAATATCTTCGACAATTTGATAAGAATAAGCTTTTTTCCTACCCAGTGACAATGATTTACGAAAGCATATATGACGGCCAAGCATCTGATATATGGGCAAATTAGGCGTCACTGGTGATAACGTCTAACGCATAAATGAATCGGGTTGAGGATCCCAAACCTCTCGCGATAACGTCACGGCTAACGCTGATGAACTGTTGTATGTATGGACTCTAACGTCATTTCGGCACCCCATCCGATTCCCAATGTGTAAGGACGTATTACCTGTTGTTGCAACTTGTGTTTTTGTCCCATAACAGTTCAGAGGTCAAGCAGTTGACAAAAGGTTCATATTTGCCTGCAAGCTGTTCATGTTATATTAAAGGGAATTGCTACAGTTCACTGCCGCGCCACCCAGCGGCCGTCGCGTAACTGCGCGTCCTTCGGCGGGAACCACCTTTGACGCGCTGCGCACATTTTCGCGCCCGGTGCGACCGCGCCGCTCATAGTACATATACCACTGCACAATATTACCAAGTTAAGTTCAAATGTCACTGGTCAAATTTTTTTTATGGAGGATGTACACCATTCTAGAGAAAAAATAACAATAAATTCATAAACAGCTAGCCGTAGGGTGCGGCGAGAAATCATTTTTTTCTTGATTTTTGTAAAGCAGATATTGTGCTGTCTGTATGTTAAATATAATGCAATTCGATGTATGAACTTTTCTTTAGAACCAAAATATTATCAAATTATCATAATTCCCATTGGCTTAACACGTGAATCTTACTTTCGCCATACTCAGAAATTTACACCAGTGACCTTTACTTTTTATTTTACATTTCGTTAGCTTTATATATGAGCTTACTCTCTGCAAAAAATCGTGAAAATCTAGGACGAATTTAGAACTGTCGCAATTGTCTTTAATATCCTTACCGAACTGATTCTGCTGTAAGCATTATGATGTGACTGAAATATAAATAGTAGTTACAAAAATAATGTATGAATTATATTGCAATTATGTCCAGCAGTTAGAAAAGCAGGAAAACTCAATCAATATAAATTCTCGCTATATGTATAACTACAGCTGAACATAAGCCCATGTTTATTTGCAAACAAGACGTGTGTATGGTACGACGGCTGGCGCAAAACGTAAACAAACAAGCTGGACAAACAACTGCATACATCAGTTTGCCATTTAACGGCGTGAAACCGTGTGCGGATTGCCCATACTGCCAAACACCGTTCAAGGAAATTAACAGAACATATGATTTAGAATACCTACTTGGAATGAATTGCAATAAATTACAATCTTTCACTAAGAGCTGACACATCTCTGTTTGGGTCAGCGTATCCTTAGCTGGTAACATAGCCTAATTAAACATATATACCGATATATGCGCATACATATATATATATATGTATACAAATATATCTATCCATATATAAATGGATTGATGTAAAAAATATGTATAATTTATATATACATATATTATAGATATAAATATATATATATATACAGGTATATATATGTAGATATATATATATATTTATATAAAGATATATACAGATATAGATATATATATATAGAGATATATATATATATATATATATATATATATATATATATATATATATATACATATATATATATAAATAGTTCATATATATATATATAAATATATATATATAAATATACATATATATATATAAATGTATGTACATTATACATATGTATATAAAACATAAATATACATGAAAAAGTACTATGTACATACATATGAATAATATGTATATAGAGTAAATATGTATATAACATATATATATGAAATACGTATATACATACAACATATGAATACATATTATGTAGTATAAATAAATACACACACATATATATATTGATAAATATACATAAACATGGATACTTATTATTGTGCATTATAAATAAATACACATATTATGCATATTGATATATATATATATATATGCATATATGCATATATCTATATTAACATTGCAATTATGCATATATTTATATATATATATATATATATATATAAACATATAATTATATGCACATATATATGAATGTCAGTAACACATATGTACATACATATATTATATATATATGTATATATATATATATATATATATATATATATATATTTATATATATAAATATATATATATATATATATATATATATATATATATATATATATATATATATATATATATATCTGTATATATAATATATGTGTGTGTGTGTGTGTGTTTGTGTGTGTGTGTGTGTGTATATATACATACACATATGTATACATATGCTTCGTCATCCGTGTTGTTTCTACCAACGAGACAAATGAGAGTGGATGCTTGGCACTCACTAAACTCGTGATCAAAGACAGCTTGCCTTTTTATCACAGCTAATTTTTACACAATAACACCCCTAAGAATTATGTCAAAACATTGCATAACGTAGTAAAAGTAATAAATTGTAGGGGAAACATTGCTAGTTGGTGTTATTGTGACAAATGGCAAATATTGAATTGGATCGTTAACGTTTGAAAATTGTAGTGTTATGTGTTTTTGTGACAGGCATGCTCGTATTGAATTCTTTGCAAATGCATGCTTATAATATTGCACCTGAATAAATGAGTAACAAACAAGGGCCGACATTGACACAAAACCATCACGTATATGATACGTGTTTGGAATTCGCTTATACCGGCGAGGTTTAGGGCGTTGACTTACTGTATGTTCACTGTATGCAGAGGTAAACCTCACTCGTCACAACCTCCTTACTATGGCTTTCTTGTTGTGCGTTAATTAAATTTGCAGAAGACTTCGCATTCAACAGTTATAAGTATACTTAGCAAATATATGAATAGCATAGCAATAAACCCGATAAAATTGTCCGGTGTCTGCAGGTGAAATGAGGATATAATACTCTGTCTTGTGGTATGCCAAATGTGCTATAGTTAAAGGAAGCCACCTAAAGGAATGGTAAACGGAAAGCTCTATAGACAAGGAGCCACCTGGGATTGTCACACACATAGCCGTATCAATTAAGAGATAGGCCTTCCTTCAGGTGTGTGTGGCGTGGGGGAATGCGGTGGGGGGAGGGGTGGGTTGTGATAAAGTTATAGTCGGCTTGTTAGCTTTGAGCTAGGTATCAACCATATCCTATCTTTCCTTCATGTGTGTTGTAGATAGGTACTATATTTAGACGCTTGTTGACCCACGATGTGTGATATTTGTCGATCATGAGTAAGACAAAAAGTCCATATCGGCCATATAAATCTTAACGGAAAAACATCGTACCGTCTGATGCAGAGCAATCAGTTACAGGGGAGTTGTTGGGCATTGCTTCCTTCAACGCAACGGAAACAATCTGTACCACAATGATACCAGTAGACAATCAGTATTGTCAAGTTGTGTTGGGCAATTGCTTAAGAGGTAATACTAATCAGTAATTGTTGAGGATAAGAGGTAATACTAATCAGTAAGTAGCTTTCCGTCCGATATGATTCAGTTTCCTAGGGGTATTCAGGATCGATGAATAGAGTTGAATGATAAAGATGGGGTAAGGGTTTTCGGTCAGGCGGCTGGTCGTGCATTTGATACGTACGTTGCGTACATGAGGTATAATATCTTTCGAGGTGTTGTAGGCTTAGTTTAGGGTGTGTATGCCTTATATACCATGAATGTAGATGTTTTACACTTAGTATAGTTTGAGTACATGATGTGTCCACGGGGTATGATATCAATCAAGGTGTTGTAAGTGTAGCATTGATTGTGTACACCGTATATATCTTAAATGTAGATGTTATGCACATAATATAGGTTGACAACTTGATGTATGCTATTTAGCAAGTTGTTGTAGGCTTTGTGTAGGATGTCAACCGCATATATACTTAGAATGAAGATGTTGTACACATAGGTGAGGCTCAGTACATGATGCCTTCGATGTAAGAATAATTTTAGGCTTTGTATAGGGTGTGAACAACATCTACTTTGAATGTAGATGATATACAAATAGTTGAGACTGAGAACATGATGTGTGGTATGTATGACGTTGTTGTACGCTTAGTGTAGGTTGTGTACACCATATATACTTTGAATGTAGAAATAGATGACACTGAGAACATGATGCATGATATGTAGCAAGCGAGTTGTATGCCTATACACAGGTATATATATTAAAACATAGATATATACATAGCATTTAGATGTTGCTATACATAGCAGTTGACTGTGTAAATGATGTAAGCTTATATATATAAGAGATTGTACCCATAGTATAGGTTGTGTACAGTAATAGTATTCTACACATCGTAAAGGATGAGTAAATAAGGTAAGCTATATAATAGGCCGTTGCAGGCGTGTTGTAGAGTATGTACACCATATATACAATAAGTTGAGATGCTGTAAACACAGTATGGATTAAGTACATTATGTTGACTATGTTTCTAGATGTTGTTAGCGTGGTGTATTAAATATATATATATTTATACATATATATATATATATATATATATATATATATATATATATATATATATATATATATATATATATATATATATATATATATATATATATATATATATATATATGCATATATATATATATATATATATATATATATATATATATATATATATATCAGATACATTCTACTTGAAGGAGGACTATCACAATAAATTCATGCTATCGAACACATTGCTATCGAACACATGAAGTACTTGTACGCGAAATTCCCTTCAGGCACAATATACTTCATATTAAGACAAATGTACATCAGGATACGACAAGTTTTGACCAATTGATGGCAACTACAGCATATTATGCATGCTTCTGGTCTTGTGTGACTTTCATTTGTTTGATTCTTGTGATAAAACAATTGACACGCTAATATATCTAACGTATATAGTCATATAATACCCAACTAACTATAAAAAGATATAAAGTCAGCCTTGTGGCAAGGTATATGTCCGAACAGAATTCCATTCTCAGTCGTCGATAGTCCCAAATGTCAAGGTATACTCCCTTTGACCATGCCATAACCCAATGCCAGAACTCCAAGTAGCCGTTACCTCAAACAAATTGTACCATGTATCCCACTTTAAGAAGCATGCACCGCCCATAGGACACTAAGACTACTTCGTAGATCAGCTCAAAAGTAACGCAAATGGACTTTACTGAGTGCTACGTGAAGTCAACCTAAAGCGTAGTAACACATATAAAAATGTTCTTTTACCATAACTTGACCCCATGCTTAAGGTAGCATATTATGTTCAATCTGTTTGGCTGAATAATTGTCCGAAAAATATCCCTATCACCAATATTCATATACCACCACACTAACTATCATAACGAGTATACATTATGCCTAGTTTTACTGATGTCAGGGTGACTCTCTGAGAAGACACATGCAACCTATCGTATGCGCATCCAACGTAAACAACAGCCATTCAGATTTGTTTTTGAATTTAACGAGAGGGTCTTTTAAACACGCAAACAGGGTGGCCAACGCGACATGCCGACGTAATGGTGCACTCTGGTGGTGGTGCGTACTGCATTGACATCGAAGTTCACGATACACAGTCATTATATTTTGGAACCATTCAAATTATTTCCGAGTGCGCTGCATTTAGGTGTAAAACACTAGATTATGCTGATCCAGTAAGGTTTTTTTATAACCATGTTACTGTGCCAAACGTCTCAAGCACTTATCAATACTTGGGTTGAATTTCATGCTGTATCCGTATTATTCAGAGAAGCATTCCTTGCAGTGTGTTTATTATTCATTAATGTAAGAATGTAAAGATCATTACAAAGAGATGACCGCTCTATCTCATGACAAGATAAAGGTTGAGTAACTATCTACTTTGAGTGTGTGGCCGGGGCGATACCAGTTTCTATCCCGTCAATCTGTTCTTCCAATCCTCTACTTGAATGCTTGCACCCTTGGCTTTGGCAAACAATTTTTGTTCGTTTTAAAACAGAATGGATTAAACCTATGAAATAGAGTACAACAAATGCACAAATACTCAAACTCGTTCCAAATCTTAATCATCCATTCTACTACACCCGCTTGCAATACACAGCAACAGCTGTTGCAGGAGAACGACGGAACAACCATTTAGAGCCCATTTGACCAGGAATGGGAATAAAGATAAGGTAACTTATAGAGAAAGAAACGAGCATGATGATCCCGCAAAAATTGGTATGTGCCTGTATGGGGCCATATGTAGCCTGCCAACATATACGGATTCGGACTACTAATATATTTCAACTTTTACTGTTAACCGTCAGAAACATAATTAATAGAGTATCACAGTTTGACATCACTCATGTTAGCATACACTGGACAATTGATTATACTTTGAAAAGATATAGCGGGCCGCTGTACTTGCCCCCAGAACTTTGTTACTTAACACGATACATGTTATTACTACTTTAATGAAATATGCCAAAATGTGGGGATCACATATTACTTCTGTATATTACTGAACGTTTGTACTGCCCCTTGTCTTAATCATTAGTGCATAGCAAACTTATAAACATAATCAATTCAATACCAATATTATTGTTTACATCTCTATGTAGTTCGCCAATCAATTGTGAGTATACTTTAAATTTGCATTTCATTTATTTGTGTTGTTCTGAGTTTGTTACCATTGCAATACTGGAATCACATGACTCAAGACAAATTCTATGACTACGACGAAATTGCAAAATAGCTTTGCAAATCTCGTTGTGACCTCAGCTGAAATAATTACTGCCATTTTACGTAACCCTTTCAATAACCATCTACATGTTGATAATAATCGGAATTGATGTTTTTACCCGCCTCTACTTGTTGTCATTTGTTGATGAACATTTGCAGGGCACCATTGGACCGATATCCGCTACACCAACCACCATAAGAACGTAGGAGGCCATTTGTGAATATTTGTTTGGATCCAATTCATGCGGTCATGAGCATTGTAATGCTTCCCTTTACCATTGGACAAAGCGAGTCCGTAGCAATTCGCGCCATTTCCCGATACAGAATAGTTATGGATGGACGTATTATTATATAAAACTATCAGCTACGATTTGATCGTTTGGCGGCTCAGAACTTCGTGGATCGGTTGAATTTATTGATCATTATAATTACAACGGAATATCTTCTCCGAATCTCCAAAACAACATCTTAATGTATAAATAAAAAAATCACGACTCTTCTGGTCAAAACGTTGCTGTGGTTCCATCCATAGACGGCATAAACAAACTCGCCTTTAGACAAACAGTCAGAGGTGATGGTCAAACAGGCCCCCTGGCGATAAGCCTTGACAACCAGCGCTTAGATGGTTTCATCTACTTGATTAAGATTAACTGTTGTCGTGGGTAGTAAATATGGCTCAGAAAATGGCGTCCCTATTCCGAAAAGTTGAATTCATCCGAAATCAGAAAGAAGCGATGGCTGAAAGCTACAAAAGGACAAATCAGGTGGCTCGTTTCATTCACAAACGTCGCATTTAATCACCTATCGTCGTATGAAACCCGTTCGATCCGATATCAATGATCCCTTATATAAGGTGTGATTTACATTGCAGTCACATCGTGTTCAAATAACTGTTTCAAGGGATTATGGAACGTGCATCGAGCAGTCGTCGGCGCACACTGTGAGATGATTAAGAATGCGGTAGTGTTTTACAGACGATGTGCTTTTCTTGAATGTCCAAACATTAAGGGGCAAAAGAATAATAGAAAACATGTTGTACTTGTTTCATCAGCAGTTTATAAATAATCGCTGTGATTGTTGGACATGGGATCACACTGAGGGTTTAATGGGAATTTGTCAGCTCTGTCCCATCAGCCGGCCGTATGAAGTCCCAATATTCGTGGCCGGATAGGGAATGAAAAATTGGCAGTGTAAAGCAGAGTAGTGAGCCAAAAATGTCTTTAACTAGTCCCCATGCGCCAGATGGCTTAGTTTAATAAGGCTGTGGACGCAAACTGTGTCTATGTGTGAATATATAATACTGCAGCCTTATGTTCGCTACATTTTTTTACTATATTCATCCAGCCTAAAAACAGAAACACTCTTCGAGCGCTTGCATCCATAATTCTTGGACGCTGTAAGCAGCGTGATGTATACCAGGTGTTACAGCTGCTGCAAAATGTTGGTGGATGCGCCATGCGCGAACTAATTCACCAAGCATGCTTACTTACTGTATTCTGTCCCCTATTAGAACATCATGTTGTGTAAGAAATATAATTAAGCCGCTCCGAAGAACCTAACTGCTGATATATCGCAATCTACCGAGCTCCTAATTGACGGTCTATCAATTAATTACTTGCTTACAGACTTAGCGGTAGAGCATTCGAAAGATTAGCTGTTGCTTGTGTCCATGATTACGAACTTAGGTTAGGGACGAGGCTAATATATCCACCATGATTCTGTAGCTTTTCTCGCTTTCACCGAATAACAGCAATGCCAACCGCTTCCCACACGAAACTAGTTAGATGAATCGTCGAGGAGTTCTACAAAGTAAATTACTGCCTCACATGACTTAATGCTTTTCTCGATGAACGCCAGCGGAACCTCGACAGCGTCGTTCAGTGTTTAGCATAAAGAGAGAGCTACTTTTTATTGGCTACCTATATGTTTTTGATGCGGGTGACAGGGCAAGCTTAATTGCCTAATTGCATTGAGGGATCCATGCGTATCACGTGCACTGCGCCAAACATATGAGTGTAGCAAGATTTATGGTAGCTATCAACAGAGCATCAGTATTATGCTAAGCATCTTACCTATACAAACTGTCTATTTGAATGAGCGATCTGAAACTGACATAAATATTAATCATTCCATATGTATATATTATTGGTACTCTTTTCGTGGATAATTCAACATATACTTGACAACTATTAAATTAAAGCACTCGACAGCTGCTCGCTTATTTGAATTATTTATCAGGGTTTGCATTACATCTTAAACGTTTGTGACGATTTAACCTGATAGCGATATATGTGAATTATGTGAATTACATGTTGCGTGTAACAACAGTACACAGTTTGATTGGCTGCAACTGTTTTGTCTAGCTCTCGTTCTTATTGAAATCCTATAACTTCAAGGACATCGCTAACAGGAAGGCCGTGGTTGTCCAATAGCCGTCTCTCATTATCCCGCTACTAAACCTTTAACTCATGCACCGTTTGGCTAGTAACACATTTTGAGACAGGATTATCGATGTTCGTGGTAATTATATCACCGAAAGACGCGTTGTGGGCCCACCATCTAGCATAGTTCTGACTTGATCAAGTTTGTCATAAAGTGTGTTGCTGATACTTAAGATACCTGTGCAAGTAACTGAATCAACAAATCGTAGACCAAGACCTAACTTTTGAACACTCCATGTGTTATGCGAGCAGCCCATTATCAGTAACATGCCCATCTGCAGCTATAACCTACAGCTGCAATCACCTTCTGCAGAAGTTTTGATTAGGAAGCTCCTCTGCTGTCTGATGTCCTAGACTCAAAATGCGCTCATTTGATTCAAGGATTTACCAGCCCACAGGGAACACGTCAACTACATTGTCTGCATATACTTGTCAAGCCCTATAAACTCTTGCATGGCAGCCCACCTATTACTATCCGTACTGAGGCGTTATGAACGCCCTCTATGAATCTTGTTTCGGTCTCGCCACCTTGCTTTGTCACGGTTTCATGTCTGCTTATTGATATGCGGATTCAGCTTCTGCTTTACCAACGCCTTGAAGGACCGTTGCTGCCCTTTTTTTTAATGGTTCAGGGACCACCCAAAATGCAGAGCAAGCTGTACGTCTTACTTCTTCATTGTACAAGGCAAAAGGGATTTGTAAGGATCGTTCTTCCATATCAGAAGCTTCCATTAGCGGCCACATTTAACTCACAGATCGACTTGTTGGGACGATCTAAACTTTTGGTCGGCCTGCAGTCCTTACTTGGATACTGTTTCTTTTCACCCCATGACTACCCTGTCTTTTTAATTGTCCGACCCATTTGATTGTCTGTTAACCCGGCAGACATTGCAGTAATAGCCCATGGTAGAATGGTCACATTCGAGGTATCCCCACTCTCTGCCACAGGACGCTTGCTTACAATAGGAGTGACACACTGTGGAACATCAACCTGAATGTATCGGCCCGCAGCATGAGAGACATCCTGCTGCATTGAGAGGACCCAGCCAATGCATCATTTGCACACACATCGTCCCCCTAACCCCCAAGCTTTCGGGCGAAGTCCAACGAACTACGTTATGATAATCAGTTGGTTATAACGTGATGGTCGGGGTTTGGGATTGGATGGAGGGGCAGTTTTCGAATCCTGGCTAAGACCCTGGCTGTGCGTCTAATTGCAAATGTGACAAATGTAGTATCCTCTATTAATATGTATGCCTCAAACCTTCATTCAAATTGCGTTTTTAACAGCAAATGCGTCTACTATTTTGAACATTAGTAATGCTAGTTGAAGCATTTCAAAAGAGCCAGAGAAACGCATTGCACAGTTAGGACAATTATTGCTGTTGGATAAATCCTAGACGATATTATGTAGACTGGTCTATAAGCCCTTATTAAAAGACTGAAAGCGGACTACCCGGCAAGGGAATCCTAACAAAAGCGAATGACAAAAAACACACGAGAGAAATATGTTTAGTTTGTAGTGACTGTTTGGTTGAAAACTAATCAAACCAACAAATAACCAATGTAAATAACCAATGTAAACCATTTTCATCTGCACAAATGGTTCATTTGTCATCTCCAAATCTATTTTTTGGTAAATCTAATATAACATATCACATACTCAAATATGGGCGATACTCACCAGGTACCCCGCATGGACTACGTATTTCACAGAATGGACAAACATCAACCAAAGAACCGCATAATAGATGCGACCAGAAGTCATGATTCTTTTTTATGTGTTCACATTTGTTGAACATTGTTATATTTCATTATTTTAGGATCGTCCATCTGAATCAACAGCCGATGATCATCCATTCCAATGTGGTATGCAGCAATTGTCAGTACCTTTAAATGATGGTGGCATTATCAGGCAGAATGGAAACGGGATAACAGAAATGAACATCTACATAAAATATCGCTATGTGTCCTCGGCACAAAATGGAACGGTGTAATGAGCGGTTAGCTTCGTATACACGTGGATGCATAATGCCCTGAGCTACCTTCTGCTATGGCTGTGTCTGTTTAATTATCGTAGCTTTGTAAGAATTGATATATACTAATGACATACATGGCGGCTTGGCGTCTGGTAATTACCATACTAGGTCGCTATATTCCTAGCTAACTAGGTAGGTAAAAGGATCCAATCGAACTGAGCTCAACTTACCAATATCCTGATTGCACACTGTCATTGCATCTAACTGTCACCACAGCAGTTCATGTCTTTCTAAGGTCAATAACTCGTTATGCACTTGACTAGCTAACTTATAGATGTAATCTTACGTCATCATAGTGGATATAATGGTGCATCCCATGTCACTCAGTGACATCCAAAGTTTAAGTGAACATTTTCAATGAGTCTAATATCCCACGCTGAGTGTGATTATTCATCGTGTGGTAGCTGACACACCTAACCTTTTCCTTCACGCTAATTATTGTTTTTGACAGTAATATGTTTACATCAGCAACAAGAATATTCAGTGAACCTCAAAGAATTTTGGACATATTTGAGATGTTGGAGTAATCCATGAGATAACAATTAAATTTGTTTTATATTTTGGAATCGGTGGTAGATCCCAAGCTGTTGGCGCATTATAATAACAACGGTTGAACTAAACGATATCTACAGCAAAGCAGCCAGTTGGCCTCACGCACTGGGTATCATTCCTGCTCATGCTACTACTGTTATACGCATGCAAAGGTATTGCATAAAAACATGGCCGGATTACAGCTTCTTCTGGAATGTGATCAACATGTTTTATATGTAGAGTGTCATGGCGTCGTCATTTTCCCTATTTTGGCTGTGCGTTATATTTTGGAATATATGTGATTGTCTAACAAAGGCAGCCTGTAGTGTTTACAATGAAATGGAAGTCCTCTTTCAATAAAGAATAAATCGTTTAAACGCTTGTGGAGAAATAGCTGTTTGTCGCGAGAGCAAGATTATATTGAGCAGCATGAATAGGTAACACATCCTAATCTGTATCGGTATCTATCAATAAGATGATCTTTAAATTTAGAGTAATTCAACAACAATAAGCTCCCCGCACTATTGGTAAAGTAGAAGTATAGTATCGTCTAAGATCCCAGTAAACTACGTTTGTCGAGAACGCGGTTGTTTGTGTAATGTGTCCAGAAGCATCCCGCTTGTTGCATAGAACACATGTATTATTGACACTCAACATGCGCATTGGAGAAGATTGTTTATATCTTACCTATAACGTTTGTGAATTTAATGCAGCCGTATACGCCAGCATCCTGATGTAATCAAATACACTTGGTTCATCGTATCGTGTTCAAATATATCATCAAGAGCGATTTCGGATTTGCTAAGAACGATCGCTGAACTGTCAGTAGTATATAACTATATTTAACGTTGGACACGATGAGGCATATGTTAAATCTACGATGCATTGCAACGTATGCTGGACCACAATCGCATCGAAGGTACATTAAAAGCGTTTTGCACCTAATGAAGTCCACTATCGCATACGTCATCTTGCGAAATATATTGTCTGTAATTATATGCATCTTCACCTACCACTTCGTATAACCTGTTTATCATTTCGGGCATTAATCTCAAGTTTAATCGACAGACTACCTTCTGGATGTTGATGCGACGCTCAGTCGGATTCTTATCTGCTTCCTGTAAACACAAACCCGTCCTAGGAAATTGTGTTACTGCATATGACAATCTGGAATGTGCGATGGTCTAAAGCAAAACTGCTATGTCTGCCCCAAAGGAATGTAGCAGGTGACACTTGCCAAACTAGTTTCATCATTTGCCTATATGTTGTACTTATGACGGCTAATATGTGGAATATATCGGGAGACATAGTTCTGCGAATTGGCGATTGCCTGTGATGTTAATATTTTGCATGAACGCTAACAGACATGAACCCAATCACAGGAGAGTGTGTTTTGTCAGGAAAGCCTGTTATAGCCTGGGGTGATATTTATGACATAAGCTTACATTACTCAATATGAATACATGTCTTGTTGCTGCTACGTTACAAACACTTTAGTAATTGTAGCTTATTTCTAGATGCAACGTTATGGTTAAGATAATTATGTTGCAAATATAGTTCTACCGAAAATATAAATGGCTATGAAACATATATCTGCGGTATGACACCCAAATGTGTCAATATTGCACATTGCCTGTTTAGTACATTAATAAACTGATTTCAGCGATAATTAAGCTCCCCAGTCAGTAACAGTTAACATATTCAACACAATAAATAGGCACTTCGATGATATTTCAATCGTCCGGTCCGCATTTTAAGTGCTGGTATGTAGTAAACGACAGAAACTTAATACTGAGTTTAGTGCCCTGTCCTAGTTCAGGTGCATCCAGAAGGCATAATGTTTAATACAACACAAAAACACAGTCGTAATGTTTGGCTCAACATCACATCTTTATTATGCACCGATCAATATCGAATCGTCGATTGGATTATGAATAATGCACTTGATGGTTGGTTTTATGGCATTATAGAAACGATTTACATAATACGTTTATGGTCATATTTAGGCAGAGGGTGCTGTAGCATTGATATGAGGATATGTAAAGACCAAATGGTTTTCATCCTGCATACAAAGGTTAGCATCTATTCTTGTTTGGTCTGGTGTCAAGCTTGTAAGGGCATGTTCAAACGACAATATTTAATTAACCGCCGAAATGTGTGGCTTTACACAGTCTTGGGGACATCATACAATTAACGGAACCCACATAATACGACCTGGCTGCTACAGGGGCATAATATATGGAACGCCGCTGTTTCTTTTAATGGTCGTTATCAAAGTTGGCTTACATACCAAGGTGGATTAACTACGGAAGAAAGCAAGGCAAGCATAGAGAGTTTTTACATCCGTTGCATTAACAACATTGCCATTGTGCGCTCATGGCTTGTGTATTTTGATGGTATATATGTGAGACTCTGAACTGCAGACATTAAGAGGCCCTGACAAAACATTTACTGGTTTGTAAACTGTAGCGGTCCAAGCTCTTTTCATCCCAAATTCCACCCTACCTAAGCATTGCGTGTTATATGACCACAAACAGCCGCAAGTGGTTTGTTTGGCTAACCTTAGCATTGGCAAATTATTTGCAAATTAAATGCGATTTTGGTTTGAAAATTTTCCAAGGTGCAAATATATGCTACATTATTTGCAGAGGATTATCCACCCATTGTTTATGTGAAGCGGTCATATACTCTTTGTGTATGTATGTTGTTTGGCGAGGGAAGTAACCACTCCCATTTTTATGTTTGTCCAAATTAAAATTTAACAACTGTTGCATTGACAACCCCCACCATGAGAGGTCACATGATATCCGGTAACACGAGGACCTGACATATCGGTAGGTTTTATGAATCATAATAGCGGTTAAGGTAGAACTAACAGCAGGTAGAAAAACAAAAGGACGTTTTAACGCAATGGTATACGACAACAGTATATACAAAGAGCTCCTCTCCATAGTCTACTCAACAGAAGGGGCTTGACTCGGTTTATATTCATTGCTACACCATACAGACGTCTCAGCAAGTGAAATAAAGCATTTGCCAGCGTTCTCGAGCACGGGCAGGATTTTCAATAACAGCATACCTTTGGTGCCTTTAGTGCAATAAAATATTAAGGTGCTGGCTTCTGTTATTGATAATTTTAACCATATTTAACTCCTTACGAAGCAAACGATAACGCATCGTAACAAGCCAACATAGGACATGTATTTGTATAATAACTACATTTACAGGTAGCCAAAATGTCATGGACACTTTTAAGGCTGCGTTTCCTCATATAGCTTTCACCTCATGTCTTTGGTCGTATTCTAACACGCTATAAATGGTGACGAGAACCAGTGTGCATAGTGCACAATTCTGATGTAATATGGTGACCTGTAGAAACCAATAACACAGACTACATGTGCATTATATAGACGTATAATGTTAACGGTACAGTTCCTTTTTCGATTGCATAAGCCTCTCCGAATACTTCACATTTAGGGTTACCATATCTCGCCTTTAGCACCCTTCCTCTCATAAACCAAGACTTTGCACTGATTTACCGCCGAGCTCAATAGCCTCAAGGGTTTAGCCGTGTGTGTTTTGTCAAAAAGCATCTTTATGTCAGCTCCTGCATATTATGATCTTAGCTCGTCGAAATGTAGCTAATATTTGCAGCTAAGACATGGTTCGGTGGAAATGCATCTCATACTAACTTATACCTATGGTTTTTTCATCAAATTAGTTAATTTCATATTAAGGGAATGAGGTCAATATGTTTTCCAGAATCTATATTTTGAAAGTGCGGCAATCCCACATGGATTGGTTCAGGTAATCGGGAATATAGATTGCTGTAGCCAGTTAAGGTATGATTTATTTAGAATTACTCTTTATTAGTAGCTTCGGAACAAAACACATAGGCGTCTGCCCAGCCATATTATCCCAATACAAACGCTGCATTGACATTTCGGACGAGTCGCCACATGGCCAGGGTAACTTCTTGACTGTCAATATCCCAATAGCATCATGACGCAATAGTCTAAATATGAATGGCACTTTTGGGTGATGAATTGATGGCTTACATCGATTCAGACGGTTTATAAATAAACCCACAAAATTGCGCTGGCGGGTCAATGAAGATTCATATTAATATTCCAATATTGAAAATGCAAAAAAAGGCATCGAACCCGGTGACGTTTGATAACACTTTCAAAGCGTATAGAAAAATACTTGAATTTGCGTGCTCTACCATATACGTTCAGCATGAGTTTACGGTGAGTTTTGCAGTAGTTACGACGTATTTCGGATTAAGTAAGGAATAAAGAGACCTGTGCAATACAGCCATGCATCATACCATAATCATTCTGGATGAATGCCAACTTTTGATATCATAGCGTAACCGATCGTCTACTATCAGCAAGGCCGTAATGTATGAGCGCTCTAGTGCAGCGTTTGTATTCCGTATAAGCAACAACCACATGCAGACCACTGTGGTCTCAGCCTAAGGCATTCACTGCTAGAAATTTCAAGAGAAGTGTATGTCCCCCTTACAATCAATATTAGTGAGTGTTATCCATTATTTTGATCTCAAATCTATTATCTGTCCCAACTATCCTGATATGTTCTTCGGACGTTTTGTCCTGATTCCTGACAACCAATCTCGAAAATTTTGTATATTACCAGTCGGTCTATACCGTTATTTGTTTCATGCAGTCTGTGCTTGGCCTTACGATAACGATCCATAAGGAACGAAACCAAATGTTGAATGTTCTTAACAGGAAGCAACCAGGGCTTTCCAACCCGCAGTTGGTTTCCGTCTATCTGCACACCCAAGTTCACTTATGAGGCTCAATTGCATGATAAAGACCTAAATAACCAGGGACCAGAAACTCCAATCATTTAGGAATTTCAGTTGAAAATTTCAACAGCACCATTTTCTTCATAAAAATGTTGTGTCATTTTGAAATATATTACTTTTATTCATTCGTTGGATCTCTATTTTCTACGTTACCATCCCCCCTGTGCCGATCGTGTATGTAGAAAATCTTATATGGAAGCACAATGAACTTTTTTCTGTTAAGATAACACTCACAAATTTACTAGGTTTTATTGAACCAGTTGAATACAATTGACAAAGCAACTTAAAAACTTTTGTTAAACTACTTTTGTCATATATACAAATATTGTACTAAATACATTTGGTACCACGAACCACAAAAGACGTGTACATCCTTATGTACATTCTATTTTATATGGATCTAGGATTGATCTCACAAGGTAACGTAAGTATCGATATTCAAGGTGACATAGTGGTAATTAGCGCTATCAGTTCAAGTGATCAAAACATTTATTAAGATGATTTAGAGACGAACTTTTGATTGAAATATGTGCATAAAGGCCGAATTATGAGTTATTATTCTGGTAACACTTACTTATGGTACAACCTTTACAGATATTATGGCCTGAATCACTTGATATGCCCTTCTACACACCTGCTCTGAATATAAAGTTTAATATGATATTAAAACTACTCCAAAAAGGGACTTAAAAACATCTGAAACAAGCATTTGTCAATAATGTCAATGAAAAAAACAGTTAGGTAAGACCATTTCAAATAAATGATTTGGTAACGGATGTATCTTGGTATATACAGGTCCTCTACATATTATTCACTTCAGTTTATATGTACTTTTCAGTGAAAAGTACATTAAAACTGAACTGAACAAATCTTTTTACACATGTGTGAATAATAAATGAAAGTACTATAATGGCATTGATTTATGCTTACTCTCTGCCATGCCCCACATGTAACGTATGTATCACTGAGAGAACCAGTACCTAATTAAGTAGGCTAAGACATTACTTCTTAGATGTTATTTCTCTCATTGAAAATACGTTCTATATCTTCCCGTTCTTTGATGGACACTTGGAAAAGGCGATGTGATTTCCCAGATGGTTCCAGAGATGTTATAACACACATTATGTCAGTTCCTTCAACCCAAATTCTGTCAAAAAACCGAATTGCGTGTGGGTTTTTTGTTTTGAAACAAAATGGCGGGTCACAAACTTCAATTCTAAGTAAAGCTGGTATTCTAGGGTTAGTTTCGAATTTGTTTTCAACATATCGGTATCGTATGTATCGGTAACGTTTGTATCATTTTTAAGCAAGACACCATATTTCACACGTTTTGTGTCACAAAACATCTTTATAAGTCAGTATGAATTCTTCCTCGAGGATTCACAAATGTGTACAAGAGATTGAATACTATCTAAAAGGAATGTACGTGTCAAATAAGCATGGGTAACGTATGCATTGTTAGTTTTCTAACCACATAGGAAATGACTTAATTGCATGATTTATTTGTATAACTATTTGAACCGCAACAACAAAATGCCCATTTTATTACTGTAAATGCTGACTTAACATGTTTCTTTAGTAATCATCACTCTCTTAACAACATAAAGTGTTCATTTCATGCATGTGTTTGTATGGTTCCGTATGTATCATGGAGTTGGCGTCAATGATGTTGAGACCTACCACAACGAGAAGCAATATCCATTACCGCCATAATGTGTCTTTTATTATAGGTTCTCAAACACTTGTCTGAACAGGGGGCATCATTTGACCTAGTTGGTTAATAAATACCTTATCAGATTATGATTAATGTGAAAATAACGAACTGGCGTCAGTGACGTATGTATCGATTTTTGTTATTTGAACACATCAAAGTGCAGGGTGCTATGAAATATGAAAATAATATGAGTTTCTAATCTTTCTGGATATGTCTTCCTATGATTTAGATCACATAGAGCCAATATATTTTGTACTCGAATCGCAGAATCGAAGGGGGCATGCAAATGAGCCTCATTAATGAATTTGGGTGTGCAGACAGTTTTAACCTGGTCTGACACGTTCACACAAAGCTCCGAAACCAATACGTGTCTGGATGAGAGAACATTGTATCCATAGGCTCAACCTATTCCTGTTGAATAATAATCCGCCACTTGAATGCTTTGACTCTTGGCTTTAGCATGCGTCTAACGATAGTTTTTTGTGGTTAATTTAAACAATGAAATGGAGTGCATCAAATAAACCTATACCCGTACTCTGAGGTTCCGAATCTTATTCATCCATTCTACTCCACACTCGTGTAATACACAACAGCAGCTGTTGCATGAGAACGACGGGTCGATTTAAAAGCCATTTGACCAGGAATGGGAATAAAGTTAAGGTAACTTATAGGGACATAAATTGTCTTTTACGAGCGTAATAAGGCCCAAAGACTTAGTATATACCTGTAAAGGCCGGCAATGAGTACATTATTCGACCAATGAGTACATTATTCGACAAAATGACCAATCGGGTGGAGCTTTACGTTAAAAAACGTCACCTGTTGACGCATGAAACCCGTTCGATCCGATGATTATTTATATTAGGATTGACTTAAATGGCAGTATGGCAGTGTTTAAATGACTGTTTATGGCATTAGGTTACGTGCGTTATACCATCGTCGGTGCATGCTGTCAGGTGATGCTCAATAGCGATTAAGGTAGTGAATAACTCTCCTGACAGAAAGAACGCTTTTCTGGAATGCCCACACTTGTTTTTTGTTTATATTTATCCTAGTAGTACAATGTCGCATTTGTTTTGCGGACAATTTAAACATCATCGGCACATGTCCCTGCGATTGTTGGACATCGGATCATACTGAGGATCAACTCATTATATGATAACTCTATTCCATCAGTCGGCCGTACGAAGTAGCAATATTCAAGGCTTTGGAATGACAATAAGGCAGCGTACAGCAGCGTAGTAGCCATTTATGTCTTGTACGGGTCCATACGTGCCATATGAATTAGTTCGATAAAGATGTGGACTTAATATGTGTATATGAAATACTAAAGCTCTATATCTGCTGCATTTGTGCCATCAACATCTTGCCTAAAAATACAGAAGTACCCTGCTTCGAACCCTTACATTCATGGATGCCCCAAGTAGCGTTAGATACACTAGATGGTTAGCCTGCAACAGTGCGTATGTAGATGCACCAGGCGCAGACTAATGCACAAAGCATGCTGACTTGTAGTTATCATCCCGCTTTAACGTCAAGATTATCGTGTTGTACAAAACGAAACATTTAGCTGCTCAGTATTAAATTTCAGTTATATCACAAACTTTGATTTGAGGGCATTTCAATGAATTGATCACAGATACGCTCGTGGATTATAATGAGCCTTGTACAAAGCGTTACTACTGGGAGCAGTTACGGCTCATTACCTGTTGCTTGTGTCATTGGTAAGAAAGGCAACGGAAGAGGCCTTGAAACTCCGTGACGGCTACTACATCTATAATGCTTTTCTCGCTCTCACCAAATAACAGCAATGCCAGTTGAGTCCCATTTGAAACTAGCTAGAAAAACGAATGAGAATGCGCACCACGTCAATTACTGCCACGCGTAGTTTGACGCTTCTCCCGACGAACGCCATCAAAACTTTGAGTCGTTAAGCAGTAAGCATACATATAGACGTTATATTCATTGATGACCAATATTGCATTTATGCGCATGCCAGATAAAGCTTTGCTACCCAATTGACACCAGAGATCATGCGTATTGCATGCGCAGAACATACAAATAAGCGCATCAAGATATATTGTAGCCATCAACAGAACCTCACTGCTATGCAAATGTCACGCAGCAAATATCAAATTAAAGCACCCGACACTTAATCACTTATTTGGATCATTTATCAGGCTTTGCGTGAATCTTCACTCGTTAGTAGCGATTTATGTTATATTAAGACACAGTGCATTGTTTTATGACTGCTATAGTCAACGTGTTACGCGGTCATGTTGCAAGCAACTGTGTTTCCTCCGTCGATTATTTTTGAATGCCTCCCAGAGATACCGATGTGCGATTGTGCATAGGAGGTGTTATGTTAATCATCCTTTGTGAGCCGATAGGGTTAGTTTGATGACGATATGCCAATAAGAACAATGTGTGATTGACAAAAAACCGATCGTATTACAAGAAGAATGGTTACTTTACATTCGTTAGATAGGCCGTAGATGCACATCTAGTGTCGCTTGGTGGATATGAACAACAGGGTTTTTCTTAATGCTGTGCACGCGATGATCTATGGCAAAAAGCAGCTGGGCAGAAGATTAAGCCGTTGTGTAATTCCATTCAAGGTTCAAAGAATATAGGTTTGAATATACATTAGAGATGCAGCGACTTTTAACATACAAGTGGAAGCTTTTTAGCGTCCATGATGAAATTGGTATCGCGTCCACTTTAATCAGCGCCAGTTTGATCTTTCATCGGAGACGAGGCTTTGGTGGTCAGCCAGTATCAGAACTTGTGACGCAGGTGGTGTTGTAAGTTTAACACAAACCTATCATTGTTACCGTTGGCGCCATTACTCCTTTCACTTATCATAACACGAGTATAAATTCGATTACCTGTCAATTTGCATCACAATTATCATATTTGAAAAGGAATCGGCACATCGGAGAGTAAAAGAAAATATGCTTTGGACTGTCTGTGTAATGTTATATACCTAGCTGAGCTGTGGCTTACAACAATTAATTATTTTACGATCTGACTGACCATTCAAGGGAGCTTTTAGCGCTGAATCCTAAATGATGTGTTGTTGTGAACTTCCCCCCACCCCCTCACGCACATTATCCGCATACGACTTCTGCTTCAGGCCGTGAATAAGGTAGGGCACGACTTGCATGTTTGGCTATGTCTTTATGCAAGGGTCGCCCACCTTAATCAATAGCCGATTATTCACAACTTATAACGGTTTTTAAAACATTAACCTTACCTTGCTTGTTTTGATGAACCAGCCACTATATTTGTTATTCACCGTATATGATATGACTACCTGGCTTTTGGACATAGCTGTCCTCTTATGGAAATATGTGTGCAAAACTTGTGGTGTATTTCTTTGAATTCGAGTATAACGCCCATTTCACTACCGTGGTGATGTCAGTGTAAATGGTATGCACCGTGTCGTAGAGTGCATGGTGTCACGGTGTTATTGGCTTATCCATTCATGTGTGGCATGCAGCCATCGTCATTAACGGTGGCATAATCAGATGAATACAGGCAGAATAGGAATGGATATAGAGGAATTTATATCTCCATATAATATCGCTATGTGTCCCCAGCACCAAATGAAACGGTATTATTAGCGCTTTGGAGACACGTACGTGCATAATGGCCTGAGCTACCGTCTGCTATGGCGGTTTCTAATGAATTATCTAAACTTTGTCAGTATTGATATATGATAATTATATGCATGGTACTCAGCGGCTTATTTTCTAGTAATTACCATATCAGGCCTTCGTTATTTTTCGCTTGATTAACAGAGGATAAGGGATCCAATCAAGTAGAGATTACCTTACCAAACCCTTAATAGTGCACTGCCATCGGCATCTAACTGTACATAGTACTAAACAGTGACGTGCAACACGATGCCACAGCTGCTCACGTCTTCCCAATATTAGCATATCCTTTTTAATGAGGTTTACATCCCAAGGCTGAGTTTCATTACTCATCATATTGAAACTGATACGACGCAATCTGCTAATTGGCTGAGACACGCCTACTCTTTTCCTCCGCGCTGATTATTGGCGATATGAAATTGACAGCGATGTGTTTGCAGCAGCAACTGAAAGGTTCGTAACACCACAAGCATTTCCCCCCGCACATGTGCTGTTGGACGATATTAATAGGTCGGAACAACATCAAACACATACGATTGAGTTACAACTGGTAAATGTTGCAACAATTATATGTTAGTAATGTTATTGCAGCCTCGCATGCTTCTCATATGGAGCAGTAGCAAACTACAATTGTTTGAATGCTAAAGAATCGTCGGTAGATTTCTGATATTTAGTGCATGATATTAACAATGGTATACTTACGAAAGTGATAATGGTATTGAATACAATGATAGTCTGGTTACACATACCTCAGGAATGTGTTCAACACGTGTTATATGTAAAGTGTCTTGGTGTCTTCATTTGTCATATTCCTCACTTACTCATCACTTTCTAATATCCACAGACAGTCTCACCAAGCAGTTGTTTCAGTTTACAATGACACATAGTTTGGGAATGCGGAATATATCGTCGCAACGATTGTGGAGATTAAGTTGTTAGAAATATTGTTATCAGTTGCATATAGTGGTGACGCTTCCTAATTTGTATTGGTATATTTTAATGAAATGATCTTTGAATAAATTGTATATATAGGTACGCAAAATGCCCTAAAACGCCTACTGGGCGGTTGATACAAAGATATATACGGAAATGCAATTATTCATTTAATAAAACAAAGCCTATGCGCACAATTAGGAGTAACTCCTGCAATACCTGCATGCTGACATCACACAGTTTTCGCACAATATGTAACGTTCATAGTAGGAGGGATGCATGCATTTGGAAACCTCTCATACCTTTGCACTCACTACTTTACATAATGTAAGCCGTACATGGCCAAGGTCACGGATTTGAATCACCACGAATAACAACATGATGTTAGGTATAATAGAATACACCGTGATGTTATCAGCCCAAGTAGTCGTTCCACTCAGACTGGCCGTCAACAGTCATCATGGGGAGACAAGCGAGAATGGCAACTCGGGGAGATATATCGCAGAGGGGTAGGTTAATGAAGATGCCACAAGCGCAAGGAAGTGATGACATACAAATAAGCCGAGGTCGTAATGTAGATAACAGGAAATAACGGTTGCTCTCGAGACTCTTCGTGAATAGACTGACGTTGACGAGACGACCATGGAATAGGACAGGATAATAACAGTTGTTGGTCCCTGTAGGCTATAGTTAGATGCTTAAACGATGGTGCACATTTTATGATCACACCCTACATCCACTCCAACCAGTCTCCATGCAAATTGCTTCGACCATTTGGCAAATAGCATGCTTGATGAACCGAGTTCCGCAAATAAGCCTTGAGATGTTATTATATCGTAATATCCAGGTTTATGGAACGTTGCCTGACGAATGAGTGGCATGATTTACATTATATGATTCTATTGTAGTAGGTTAAACTTATAACATCTTGTTGAGGCCTAGATAAAGCAAACTATCAAGAATTCAAGTGCATTATATGCAGTTTTGTGGTTTTATTCAGTCGGTTAATTACCCGGAGGTATGCGATTCTGTTTTTAGATTAGTACATAAGATAATTATCCTTTTTATTTCTACAATTCTTTCCATCCTCACGGTCTTCTAGAACAGCATCTACAGTAACATCATTGTGCGCCATCGACGATGTTTGTCTTTGTTGTCGTCCCCGTCGATCAATTTTGTAAAGCCCTTAAATACGGATGAAGGAGTTTGCTTGAAACAACACGGTAATCGGCGTATAAAGCTCGATGGAACAATATCGTTTGAACCATCATGTCATATGGGATTATGGCTCCCAATGTTAACTCTGATCTCATCTTTATACTATAGTGTCAATGTCAGGAGAATATAGTTGCGGCCCGGATAAACAAAAATTGAATTTCAAATATAATTAAACATACATGTGTTATTCATAGTTGTGACTTGGAAAACGATAAACCCAAACGGCCATGACTTGAATTAGATCCACTATTAGATCGAGTACTATGGGTAGAAACGGCAATGGCGGGGGACCTCCGGTGTTGCTGTCTGTGGAGGGGGAAATTCATCCAAAATCGCATTGTATGTCTTTTGATTGTGTCTTAATCAAATACAATGACGACTATTCGCCTGTGAACAGGTAGATCAAGAGCAAGTCGTTAAGTGACATGTTAATAACACAATAAGTAGGCGTCGATCATCCTATGTCGATTCCAATTGTCGACCGAACAAAACTTCTTAAGGTGCAATTCACCAACATTTTGTACCCAAGAACTCTTGATTGTAATGTGGTAGGCATGGGCAAGGCAACTCATCTGCATACATCCTTTAATCTACTTTTAATCACCCAACTACCTGACCAATCACGGGTGTCTGATCAATAAACCTCGCGCATATTAGATATTTTCGGCTATTTGTTACAATCGACTGCCGCAGTCAGATAAGTATACAGGTGCAACGCCCTATCGGTGAATTGTTTTCATTGAACTTGGTGCAGTAGACCTAAATATGCCCTGAAATAATACAACAAACGAATTACAGCAACATAGCTACACAAAGCTAGTGTTAACCGTAAATATATGCGGACTGCCCTCACTACAAATACAGATCACATGATCTTCCACTCCAAATCAAAGGCAAACACCAGGTGTAAAAGTAAACTGGATAAGCAAATCAAGGGCACAAATAATGTGGGACACAAAATGCGGAGCTGTCTAGAATAGTGATGTACCCAATGCCGTATAAAGGCTCTTCTGGCTGCCATGATAACAGGGCATATGTTTATAAATGAAGGCATGAACAAATTGAGTCGCCGCCATTTAGTTTGCAGTTCTCTGCGTTGTTTTTTCTGTATATGCAACATGGCCGAATGTTTGCATAACCCAGGCCTGTGTCAGGTTCTTATGTAATTACGGGATATTAGCTATGATCAGCCGATTCTGAAACTTCGATGCTTAGCAGCGTGTCCAGGTACAACAAGACGACCTGCCTACTGGCATTGCTAGGTGGGCCTGCACATCGCATCGTGGTAAATGTAATTGGATTTATTACATTAATAAGCCACATGCTATGTTGCAACTTGTATATACATCCAATAATGGCTCTTTGGAAGCAAAACTAAACACGGCACGTCGAATAATATAAATCATTTAATGGCGACGCAATGACGACATTCAAATAATAACAGATACTTCGCTGATAATATGTGTGTTCAAGCACTCAGCGTTGCATACGTTGCTACACTATGTCTAGTTTCTGTTTATCGAGGTACACTTAGTACATTTAATCATGGTGGATCCCCACGACAATTCTAAAGCTAAGGTGCTGGTTAACTCTATTTATCCACTAACTGACATGATTAACAAAGCTGAAATACCAGACTGGAGTCGAGCATCTGGATTCCGATGATAAGGCATTAATTATCGTCCCTCCTTACAATGAGCTGACCGTTTAATAGGGCAGACAAAAGCTGCCCTAAAACTGCCCAAAAGCCAAAATCATTGCTAAATAATTCATTCCATTACCTTCGATTTGGTTAATGTCTGCATTTAATCATACACCGTGTAAGTTTTTTTTAAACATCCGCTGTTTCGACAACGTGGTATATAGCATGTCTTAAAAAAACCATCAGAAAATACATGAGGGGCTAAGACTGGTCGTTTTGAATTTGCTTTTATTCGAATGAGCATCATGCCATTGTTGTCCAAACATAAATGTTTCACACATTTCTAAGCAGCTCTGTCCTTCAAGGACGATAATCAGGCTTTTGTCACCTGATTTTATGAAATTTGAAAGAGAGGTGCCAGGTTTGTAAAATATATAATGCCGATTACACGACTATGCTGTTGCATAGCCAGTACCTTACAAATGCCATATAAATGAGAAGCTAGGATTTGAGGTATGACGGGTGCTCACAGAGGGTGAAGTCAACTGTAGATTCCCTTACATTTGTCGCATAATTTAGCTTATTCAACCTTTGGTCACTGTTACCACCAAACACAATTACCTAACTTTCTTGACATGAATTTTACATCACGGTTACAGATGTCCATAAATGCTACACCCCGGGATCAGAAAACACGATGCTCCTCCACCTAATGCATAGAATAGTGTACGTTGTATTGAACCTTTATTGGACTTAATCATCACATTCCTAGGTATAGGTGCACACACTGCCCTTTTTGTCTGTTTATGAACTCAAACACTGCAGACGGAGAATCATACCGTTTATGCCTGGACAGCTTCTGTGAACTCTGCGTTCCCCTGATCAATATGCACAGCATTCTTGTTGGATGTAATTGTCACTTCGAATCCCTTGAAATGTGTTTGTTGCCGTTTGAAAACAATAATGCATTACAGGACGATGGAGATTTTAGTTGCCAAATCGCGTAGTTGAACCGTTTTCAATTTTCTTTCATTTTCTGCCAGCATTAGCAGCTTGTAGACGTTTTTTCTCACTTTGCTGCTCCTCGTCCAGGTCTGTATTAATATATAATACTCCACGTGTAACGGGCTCAGTTGGCAGTAGAAGCTCTTCTGCCTCACAAACTCGACAATTGCTGCATCACCAAGTATATTGACCATTACGAGCTATGTCATTGAATTACGTAAAAGCAGAGCCATGTCATCAACAATGCAAATTTGCAAACATGGAAAAGCCATTGATGTTACAAAACCCACATTTTCATCACATATTAACATCGAACAAGTAATGCCGTCAATATTTATCATAAACTCATCGCTTTATAACGGATAATGGAAATTTCATCCTTTACATTTATATCTATGTTATGGTGTTACTCACAGCGTCAATCGTCGGTTTGATATTTACTATCATCTGTGATACGTGTTTTGATATTAGTTTTACCTCGAATAAGTACATCATTGGTTGTGACTACAATTTTGCTCCGTCCTATGACGGTTGAGGCATCCGGAGAGTACAGTATAATTCCTGACGTCCCGAGATGGCATGTGCAGAGCACTTGTTATTATCATCATCAGCAGCAAAAAAATAACAGTCCATGGCATTGTAAAATTTGCTGTAATTGACTGTAAGTTTGAATTGCTGCTAGGGAAGACCGTGATTATAGAGCAATTTGCATTATTCGTCCGGCGCACCATCGTTCAGTGGCATTTGTCCGCTTAGGAGGTCGCAGGGTCCGCTTTATAACGGTTGCAGGATATCACTTAACAACATAGCTTCCCACAGATCATCAGTGTTATGCTAAGCACTTTAACCATATAAACTGTCCTATTTGCGTGAAATTCATATTTATTGTTTTACAAGTATATATTATTTTTTTTCATGGATAATTCAGCGCGAACACATACTTGGAAATGCTTTTTCTTCTTAAATTCGCCGAAACCAAGGAATTGTTCATATGTTCTAAGAACTGCGGTGCAATTAGATTAAAGCACAGGATAGTTGTCCACTTATTCTGATTATTTATCAGGCTTTGCATTACATCGAAAACGTTGGGGACGATTTAACCTGAAGGCGATAAATGTGAATTACTTGAATTAATGGCTATATGTAACTGTTTGATTGACTGTTTTTGCACTGTCGATTGTAGGTGTAACGCCTATACAAGTTTGCGGGTGGCCTTGTGTCAAGATGGGCGCTGAGTGATTGACAAGAAGAATGGTTATTTTACATCCATTACATACGCTGCCGATGCACATTCTGATAATTGTAGAAGTGTTGAATAGCTGTGTCGATGGAACACTTAATATCAAAAAAATATTGTCATATCACACAATAGCATGTTAAAAGCTCGTAGTCAAAGTCAAATGCGTGCAATTTGCTACATGTCATCACTATAGTTACATCAGACAAATAGCGCCAACTAGACCCGCATTATTACTGCATCGAAGGATTACAGGTAGAGATTGATATAAATGCGCGTCCAATCACATTACACAAACGGAACACTGCTGTGCTCAACGTTGTGGATTCTGACGAGTCAACCCAGGGGTAGATAGAAAAGAATGCAAAATAATATATTGCGTGACTAATGGAAGGAATACAGAAAGTAAGGGAAAGGGCAGGATCCTGTGCAACGACCTCTGCTAGAGCCCGATGCGCGTTAGTTTTACAGCTTTGAATGTGCGGATTAGTGTTGAAATAATGTTACTGTAGTCCATGAGTCTCATTAAAAATATATTTAAAACGTCAACTAGCCTAATTTAAACGCTATGACTTATTGATTGCCAGAGATGAATGAAGGTGCCGTGCTTGGAGTGTTCTAGATTCATAGTATGACTCTCGGTTCTTGTTTTGAAGTAAATGAATCAGAACATGAAGTTCTGAAACATTGGGCTTTGCTGCTCTATAGTGATAAAAAGCTATTAGCACGAGGAAATGTGTGAAATTCTAGGTAAAATACCAAAGTCAAACCGACTGCCATTATACACGTCAATCTGATATAACTCACCAAGAGACATATTTTCTGTTGTGTCACTAAATAGTTGTTCAGATGCAGTTTACCGAGTGCGAGACCAAGATATACAATTAATGCTCAGGTTAACAGATGGATTCACCATGCTTTACAGCTGTCACTGGCAAAAATGCCATCTATTAGAGGACAGTAATCCTGATTAAAAGTCTTTGTCCGCTTAACGATAAGACTATAGAACCTACATAGCATGATAAGCTCAGAGAATATCCTTCAGCCAATCTATAGGCCTAAATATTAAGTAAGCAGCATAAGCATCACAAAGGTTCTGGTCTACGTTGTTTACTCCATTATTTTAACAGTTCTGTGAAATGAATGATTGCCTGATTATTGAGAGGAACGTGGGTGACTCGATACATGACATTAGCGTTGTTTGTTTACCAATATTGTACTCGGCAATACTCGAACCTACTATATTGCTTATATAATTGATACGCGATAACGGAGTGCCAGTTGGAATACATGGCTGCACACCAGTCTCTTTAGTCAGACGCAACACATTCCGTAAGTTGCGAAATGTATGTAGATATATTTGAATTCGAAGATAAGTTCACTCGCTTAACTACTGTAGAAGTTGTAATTCATCAAGCCGTTGATTATATGGTGTCACGTCGTTCCTTATCTAGTCATATGTGGCATGCAGCAATTGTCCGTGGCTTCAAACGACGGTGGCATAATCATATGTGTACAGGCAGAATGGTAACGGGAAACGTGTAGTGTATTATCTCTGCTAGGGACGTGTCCAGTGTATTATCTCAGCTTTTAAAGTATTGGTATATGCTAATCACATGCATGGTACTCAGCGGCTGATCTTCTGTTTATTACCATATCAGGGCTTCGTCTTTGTTCGCTTGATTCCGAGTAGACTCGTGTAGTTAAAGGATCAAATTTGAACAGGGTTTACCTAATCAGTACCTTAAATGTGCACTACCATTGGCACATAGCCGTCAACCAATTTATAATACAGAACATTGACATGCAGCACAACACAACACTGACTGCTCATGTATTGCTAAGTTCACTTTCTCGTAACGCACTACACAACAGTGCAGGTATAGATGCATCCGACATCCAAGTCTAAGCGAACTTTTCCAAGGAGGCTTATATCCAACGCTGAGTATGATTATTCATAATGTGGAAGCTGATACGACGCAATCTACTAGTAAGGCAAACCCTCCAAACCTTTTCCACCACCCTAATTATTGACGATATGTGATTGATAGCGATATCTTTGCAGAAGAAGCAGAAATGTTTATAACACCGCACGCAATTTTTGCCATATTTGAGATGTTGTGCAATCTTAATAAGATCTGAACAATATAGAAAGCATTTCGATTGAGTTATAACTGATAAACGTTGCAACTTAGCAACGTTAAGATGAATTGCAGATTGCATAAATATATTTCCAAAGATTGAGCAACGCCGTTTTCAATGAGTATACATTTGAACGCTAGTAACTGACCAAAATATCTAAGTGATAGTAATTTGATACAAGTAATGTTGTTCTATGTATTGGCAAGGTTGTTGACCGACATTTCAAATTTCATGATATGGTTACCTTTGGCTCATTCCCTTACAACATATGCTAATATGGTTAGGGGTGCTGTGACAATTCCCTACCAATACCAACGATCCACATGCTATATTGCTTTTTAACCAGTACATTATGTTTGATACTCCTTGTTCTGTTATATATGGTACTCATATTAAAAGATATTTAGTGAAATTCGTTGCTCACCAATTAGAATCTTATCTGTAATTCTGCCAAACAATAGCCGGTGAATTGAGAAGTATTTTGTTTAACGTTTGCCTTGTTTGCCCGTGTTCCATCAATTCAGGACATAAATATGCTATGCTATTTGCAAGCTAGGTAGAGTTTGATGATGCTCAGTGCTGATTGTCGTTTATTTGTGTCCGTATAATATTCTTTTATTTTGCGCATGGTTTCGCTATTTAAGGACCTAACAGCTTAGCATAAATGCAGGGGCACGGTAACCAATAGAATTCTCAAGCATTCCACTCAATAATTCAAATTAAAGTTAGAGATAAAGATGTTGTCAGTGAGTGAACCTCCGTCAAGTTATTCTGGTAAGTTGGTATAGTAGGGGCACATAATAGCACTGTACATGTGATCAATAAATCATTTGCTATCCTTGATGCAATCAATATCAAAACCATCAATAATATACATGCTATTACAAATAGAATTTGCAAGCATACATGGATAATGTGGACAAGACGCGTGCAGTTGAGCCTTTTGAAGGATAAATGAATCCAAAAACATGAAAATATTTTCATCATGGCGCTCATCATTTTGTTCAAAAACCCAAATGTCCCTTTATGATTCTTTACTTGCACTATTCTGTCTTAATGCGCAAATAACGATTTAGAGATACACATCGCCAAGCGGTGAAGTAACGCCGAATGTAATCAATGTCGTAGCTTCTTATAGTCGGAAGCTGCGGCAACTGAGCCAAACAGCGGTAGTAATAAGTATTCAAGAGGCACCTCTACCACTAACCTGTGACCGCAGCTTCCTTAACAATTAAATGTGTGATGCCTGGTCAATACAGTGCGAATATTGCGCTGGGAAATCTGGGACAGGCACTGTTCAGCATAATATACGGGTTGTTGTACCTGTTGTTGCGTTATTATTGGAGAATGTTCCCAACGAATGCAGCACCAAATTAAATGTCAAGCAAGTCAGCATTATCTTGAGTTTTCCGAGGTAAGTGGCTTTTCGTTATATTCTTGCTTGTCCTTCACGTTGAAAAGATATCAGGCAAGAGTCGCGGCGATGATCTGCGCAAGAATACGTCGCTATTGCAGCCAACGTTATTTTACAATATCGAGTTCCTTACAACTACTGTTATACAAACAAGTCATGTAAGCGTTTGTTTCCAGAAAACAAATCTGCATGGGATGTAAGATCGAATGAGAAAAAGGTTATGTTTTGTGATTTCAAAAGTAGAAAGGTGTCAAAGTCATGTAAAATAATCAAAGCCTTGGGGCCGATGATGCGTTCACAAGTCCCCGCATTAATTATGCCATATTACGTTCCCTTGTTCGCACTAAGTTTTATTTATTTGCTTCTGCGGATATTGCTTCACGAGGGCTTATTTGAGGTAATGGCAAGACGATGCCTGGAATACGGTAAGCGATCCTCATGAGTTGTGCTTGGCTTGGTTTGAGGCAGCGTGGGTGTAATTGCATTGCAATGTTTAAATTATTGTCTCTTATTTGTCCAGCGTCAAAGCATAAATGTGTGGTCGGAATGGTGGTATAATGAAACATTGCCAAAAATGCAGTGATGCATCAAATCTCATAATAACGCATTCAAAAGAAGCCAAGACATTACTTACGCAAATAATTGTTTTCATCTAGCTTCTCGATGGATAAGCTTTTAGACAAGCATTTGTGCAACAGAGGAACAAAGCACAACGCTGCAGTCTGACACCTTTTACTTGAATAAAAAATGGCTTCCATCATCCAACCAATAGCAGTACCATTTCATTGCATTCATCTCAAGTGTGTGGGTATGCTCTCTATCTGTCTCATTTATGATTTGACGCATTGTACTGATTCCAACAAAAGGAATATGTTTGGTTTGTAATCAGAAAGTTCTTACCTCTTAATTCGGATGGTTTTACGATTCCGGACAGATGTTATCCTTACTTTGCTAGGCAACGTAAATGACAAGTTGGCTTCCGGTTGGTGAATATAGACGGCTTGATTGATAAATTGACAGCTACGCAGTATATTTATTGTGGTGTATCAGCTTGAAATGCCCTAGCTTTATGACGTGACGCGAGAAATAGACCAAATATTGCACGTATGAGCTGTTATGTGACACAATTGAAGGCGTGCCGAATGTGAGCGATAATGTCACACTTTTGTTATATTTAATTCTGTAATGTTGCGCGACCCTCTCGCAATATGTTGCAAACTAATTTCTACGGCGGTACTCAAGGCACCCACACAGACGAAATACCGATGATTTCGGAGTCCCAGGAATCAGGAAAATGCAGTGCTGTAAGTGGCTCGACTAAAGAGAAACCGAAATATATTTTACATAAACTCCCCAAAATTATTATTCATGTTCCATCTTATGCATTGGTACACGAATTAATATAATGTTATCCATCATCTGCTGCCAGCCAAAATTATACTGCAGTACCACCCATTATATTTCATATTGGTTGTTCAAGGGATACGTACTTCGACAGAACTTGGATTGGCTGCAGACGGGGTGCCGATCGACATGTTTCTTCACATACCACTTCGTATAGACTCTTTATCTTTTCGAGCGCCATAGGAGTCTTGCTGCAGCAATGGCTGAATCATGTAAAATATCACCAAAAAAAGAACATCCACCAATGATAACACGACACTTTCTGAATGCTCTGGATGTCGACGGATGAAACCATGTTGCCCAATTCAGTCGAGTTGAATTTTTTATGCGTTTCAATACACACCAGTACTAGCATATTGTGTTACTTCATATGTCTATCAGGTAACAGCAGTTGTCTACAGCACCACAGCCATGTCCGTCCCAAAAGGATATACCAGCTGTCTCTAGCCGAACCAGTGACGTGACCTCAATTACCTATATAGGCTGTACTTATGACGTTTGACATATGGATTGTATCAAAAGATATAGTTATGAGAGTTGATAATTTCCCTGTCCGAATTCAGGTCCATCCCGCATACTAGAAACGATTTCATAAATGTAACTGTCTGGCATAATTTCGGCAGAGGGTGATAGGTCCGGTCGTAGTGGAAAGCATCTTAAAACGGTAAAGGTAATCTATGTAGCGCAGGGCTGACGAAAAACTGCGTGCAGCAGTCAATTGCTTCGTGACTGTTTGTATGGTGAAGTTTCAATTTCTACTCACAACAGAGCTTTCAAAGTTTCCGTGTTAGGTTCTCGTCGCTTAGTATTTTGTCTTGTGTCAAGACTATATCTGAATAACCGCAAAAATGTGTGGCTTTACAGTGCATTTAATCAGCACTGTGTCTCACGGAGGATGGATTTTAAGTCACAGTATTGCGAGCTGGCTGCTCCAGGGTCATCTAATATGGAACGCCGTGCGGTCCTGTAATGATGGATATTCATAGGCGATTAATGTATGCAGATAGACTACAGAAGGAAGCGAGGCAAGCGTCAGGTGATTTTACGTCGGTTGCATTAATATTAACACAACTGTGCCCCCATGTGATGTGTATTTGTAGTGTTAGATATAGCTGCAGGAATGAGGAGGCCTAGGAGAAGTGATTAATTGCCTGTATACCGTGGTGGTTCAAGTTATTTTCATCCCGAATTTAACTCCCCTTACACATTGCGTGTTGGATGTGGTGCCTTTCGTTAATCTCGGCGATTGCATGGGTTAAATGCAGTTTACAAACCAGATGCAATTTGGATTTTCAATCGTTATTCACTTCTTCAGGGGAGTAATTTGATTATCAATTGTTTTCTTTAATGTCAATGATTATATTATATTAACAGCTATCCTCCTTTGTATTGCACACGAAAATACACAAAAGCAATGGTGCACAAATATGCAGAGGATTGTCCTCGCATAGTGGATGTGAGGCGATGTTTACACCTGCTGCGCTCGGAATTATGTAGGTGTCGACAGGTGTTTTAGGCGAGGGCGGTAAACACTCCCTCGTTTGTATTTGTCCCAGTAAATGAGAGACAGTAAGTGCTGTGTCCTTTTACTATTAACATAAGAACATCGACAACCGCCACCATGCGAGCTATGTCACATGACATTAGCGTTTGTGGGGTTCTGACATGTTGGTACTGTACGTTAAGCATAATGCCGGCTAAAGGAGACCTAACGACAGGTTGACAGCTATCATTCAAACAAGTACCTCACCTTCTTAATTCAGTCAATAGAAGGGGCTAGACGCAGTTTTTATTCACGGCTCAACCATACAGACGGTACAACAATTGAAGCACTGGCGAAAATCATAGACTTAAGACGACGTCAAGTACGAGCGCTCTGGTACAGCGTATATAGCTTATGTATTCCGTGTGGGAAGCAACCACACTCAGGCCGTGTTATTGTCAACCTGTGGGATCCACTGCTAGACATTAAAAGAGAGCGGTATGTTCCGTTTACTTTCAATATGACGGATAACAGGCTCTTTCAAGCTGGATTTCACACACATTCCAATGATGCGGTAAACATAGAATAGTCCTTAACATCCCCACCATCTGACACCCATTCCTTTAAATATGAATGTAATTGATTCTTATGTTAGAAGCTAACATACACCAAAAATTATGTGCACCACTGGACTCGGACTAACGTGACGATACACCATACACCTTATCAGGTCCAGGTTTGGAAACACCAAAGTTTCGGATGCCATTTACAACGTTTCAAGGAAGCCACTACCATCAATAACACGATAAATGAATGGAAATTATTCTATTAGCAAACAAACATTGCTGTATACTTGTTACGGAACCATTGTTGAATGAAGCAATTAAACTCAACTTTGTGTTTGTTCTATTTTTGAAATCGTTATGTTAGTATTCCTTTAAAAACCCACTGACACAGATGATGCACCCGTTAGAAAGACCAGAATGGAAACATTATTTAGATAACAGCAAGATGACAATAACCGACCAAAACAAAAAGCTCATGCCCTTTGGATAAAGACAGGTTCATTTACGGAAAACATTTCCCCTGTACTTTACCTGGCAGTTTTGGATTTATTTAAGTTTTAAGATGGAGAGAGAGCGGGACGGAAAGGGGAAAGGGGCAGACAGAGTGAGGGTTAGAGAGATACAGAGATAGAACAACAGAGAGGTAAAGAGATAGTGACAGGTAGATATAGAGATAGAGCGAAAGAGAGAGGGAGAGGATAGATAAGGAAATAAAAAATGAAAGAGAGACAGAGAGAGAGAGAGAGAAATAAAGAAACAGAGCGAGAAAGAAAGAGAGAGAGAGAGAGCAAGAGAAAGACACACACACACATATATACCCAGAGAGAGGGAGAGATGATTAAGAGTTTTGGACAATATCATTTATTGCACAACTCAAATCAAAACATATGGAACGGACACACTGTACGGATTCGTTTTGGCTATCTCAAGCAAAACAAAAACGCATGAAGCTAGTTTCGGTTATTTTTTTAGGTTGGAATTTGTTTATACACTATAAACAAGCCATGGCGAGTACTTGGTCGTTCGATAAATCATGCTCCCAGAGCACCTAGCTCATATCTTTTGGTGTCTGACACCCGTATGAAAGGACCTATAAAACATTCTAATCTTAAAACTGTAGTTACATCAATCAACCACTAGATTATGTAATAACCTGTAAGGCAACATATTTTCTCGGTTAAGGCGCAACTCAAGTAGCGAGCGAAACTCGGCATCTGGCCATGTAGGGTGTAATGCATGATGCAAATCACCCGATCATTACCGATACCGTTACTTATTGATGCAAATTGGGCAGGGTGCTATAGGAGTGGCACGCCCTAGAAATAACCCTCAGAAGTGTGAGGTCAACGATCCCTGTTTTTTTGCTATCATCGGAAAACAATGCAAGCAAAGTATACGCTGGATACATAGCACAGAAACATCTCATTGCTAATGATTGTCTCGGTACATATTATCGTCCTGTGTTATTATAGTGATAACATGTTAAGATAACACCCAAACCCGCTGACCGGTTCTGTGAGCCATCAGCCTGATTTTAATATACAGTATAAGCTAAATGACATTAAGGGTGTCATTCACTCAAGTGGAGATCACCAAAAAATTACTTTTTTTCCGTATCCGTAACTGCTGATTTAGGTGAGCGCCATTAGCAAATATGCTCTACGTAATTTGTAATTGGCTACACAGAAGTGTTCTTCATAAGTAGTTCGCTTAGTGCTTTTGTAAGCGGCATGAATATTTTATGTACTCGGGTTATTTGTTCCACTGCTGATTTGAATATATAGGCAAATCCGTTGGAGCACATATGGGCGCGGCAAATAACAAGGAACTTTAACCCTGGAGTATATTTCACTGGCATGCATATAACGGAGCGATGACTCACTCTGGAGGGCTATGCTAAATACTCAGCTAGTGATATGACGCCGACAAGCAACGTTGCTCCCTTGGTGGTACCTTAAACGCCATAAATGCGACTGAAGAAAAATGGACGCCAGAAAGGTATAATACCTACATAGAATGTGCATTGCGGTGTCAACGCATGCGATCTTTTAAATTCGTAGCAAGACAGACAGTGTCACTAAAATCACTCGTCGTACGGATTATTCTTGAGTGATCGGCAAAAATCCCAGCTGACATTGCATTTCAACTCATTCGGTATGACGGTACAATAAATGATTGTTTGCCAACAAACATCACATTGAATGCTTGAATTCATGGCGTAACAATCTGGTGTCTGTAACCCCTGGTAATGTTAAGCATTGTTAGTAATGGATGAGAGCGATATTACCTACATTCTATGATTTCAGCGGTGTACTAAATCATTACCTCCTAAGTTATGGTGGTCAACAGAACAATAACCAGACGCTTAATCATAAGTGCCAATAATATATGCTGTTGGCCTCACCGTAGTCTACCACGGGTTCTTAGTAGGTACCATGCACACGTTATCAGTGCGCTGTAAACTTGAGGAGTACGTATGGCAACTACTTGTTATATATGTCAGATAAGAATCTGCCTTAATGGATTGCTTTGGTCATATCGACCGCGCTTGGTCTATGCGAGCAGATGCCCACATTCATAGCTATTACTCAGTAGCTATAGCACAGCGGAACACACCCTTATCCAGCCCATATTCTACTATGCAACGATGATGACAAATTGTGCGCTGAACCCATGTGCCATAGCGTTCATCTCATGTATGGTGTAAATGAACGGGCAGTTATTTTGCTGGGGCATTTCCATGTCAACAGTCGGGACAGGCACAAATTTATGCGATTGTGCTTCATCGAGCATCTAGTTTTATCTTCCTTTGTCTCAAGGGCCAGATGTATGGACCATAGTTACATATACGTTTCATAAGTTATAGTAACATTAATGGGCTTGCCGTGAGTGATATTCCATTGTGATCAGGTGGCAATCGGGCTGCAAGATTGTTGGAATGTTCCGATTGTCCCAGTACAGTTATGGATTAAAGCACTATCGAGCAACCTCTAAAATTGTAGCGTGAAATCGTGGAATTACAATGGTCAGAATCTTTGTTTTATCGAATGAATAATTGTACTACAGCATGTTCATGAATGGGACCCATTGGTCAATGGCGCAATGTTCACAAATCATTAGCAAACCAGACTCGCAATGAGCTGCGGTGTGGATAATGTCGAGAGAGGGTTGGTTCGCATGATTATTCCTGAAACAGGAAAGAATCCAATGCAAGTAAACCCCAGTTTGGGTTTTTTTTGGCCGGATGCTACCCAACCGATCAATAACTATGCTTCCTCACCACTGCGTAGCCCCAGTGTTGCTGCGTTGAAGACCCAAGTTTTGCTATTTGTAGTGAAGCTTGTAGTAACGGTATAAAATTGGCAATGGGTTAAAGTCGGTATTATATTACTGGCAATATCAACGACATAGAAAACGATAGGAATGCATTTGGAACATTCATAAACAGACATCGCAGATGACAAATAGGCAGTATGACAACTAACGACGTAGTTAACATGGACATTTTTGGGAGTGTTAACATCATATTGTAATAAATCACTTCAAACATTTACTTTGCGGCTTTCCTATAACCTTATAACAGATGACCATGAATAATGTGCCACGTAGATCAATACAGGTATATTTAACACATTAAGACTTCTATGTATGCTAATTATCAAACATTCTCAATACTTTGGGGCAATATGGTAACGCTGCCGTGGGAAATTTATATAAAACGCGCATTTGAGTTGAGTCCTTGATACCTGACTGAACCCATAAAGTTTTATTGGGATCTCTGTTGGATTAGCTTACTTTCATTTAGTCAACACAAGGAAGTAAAGTACAGCACAATGGATATGAGAGCCGTCGCGCACAGCAGTGGGTGAACTCTTTGCAATGCACATACACTAAACATGAAATACAACACACATGTCTACAAACAACGCTGTATGTAGTTCCATAGCGATATCCGTTTCATGTGAACTGATTAAAGTTGGTAAAAGGCCCAGCTCGACGATAACATAGATTTGAGTTTCGTTGAGAACAATTTTGGGAGGTCAACTAGATTATTACCCTGTATTTGTTGGACCTATATGTCGTATCATTTTTCAATTAATTATTCCTTTTGAACGATAGCGGTTTTAAACCTTTAATATCCTCACGCTGCCTCATGAGTATTTCAGCCGATATAAAATAATGATTGTTGACTAATCGGAAGCTGGGAACATGTTGCCAATCAGACGCCAATGCCATAGGAGACATCCTGAGAAGCAACACGCCCGCGTTGAGCCTTTATCCACATTACCTGTTGTTGAATATAGTACTTACAAAACCGAAGCGAGGAACAATGCTTGCATTAAGCAACATGAACACACAAGCAACATCAAGATCGTCATTAATTGTTTTCAGCCATGCCGCTAGAATTCATATTCTGGCCCAGACCGTTCGTCGTTTCTACTTTCGGAGTCCGAACTATGATGCTCTTCGTCCCATGGCTTCATTCTGAAAGGCCATGGTTATGTTTGCTTTAAATGAATAGCATAACAATTCGTGTATACGAGCATTCGACGGTACTTTAGCCAGTGACTGCCACAATGCATGAATAATCTTTAAAGCTGGTTTTTCTGAATATTGTGCGATCGATTAGCATTGTTTCAAGTATCATGTTAACATAAGTCGGTGTTCTCGTCTGGAATTATATTTGTCAGCTACTGACATATAATACGATCAGGTCATATTACGGTAGTTGGTACAGATATCGTTCACTGTGTATATATTTCCAACGCTCTAAAGTGAGCCTCAAGGACTTGATATTTTACCAATGTTACTCAATGACAGTCATTAATGTTTAGTTTAGTCATTTGAGACGGAAAGTGGTAATAAAATGGAAATCCGTATCATTTATTGAGACTGTGGGAAGATGCTTTCGGCAAAGCTGGAATCAGACTTTGTACTTATCATTACAACGGACTTAAATAGCCACCCGATGAATTAAACATACACAGGTTTATATGCGTGAAGTCCTATAGTGCATAAGCTTATCCCGTGCAAGATAATTCAAATTGCTATTTTGCCTGATGTTATTATAGCGATGACACGTAAGCAATTGCGCTTGCGTAGTCGGTCTGTACAGCGAGACATTAGATACCTCTAGTGCTATTTAATGTAAACTATTTGACATTTATTGCGCCATTAATGCAGAGCCTCGAAAAAATGTGATAGCCGGGAGACCTCGAGTCTCCCAGTTATCAAATGTTTTCGATACTTCGCCACCTATCCGTCATTTTCGATATTGTTGAGCACCGTGATTGATATTTGATGCGCAAGTAATATCCAAATGTGTCAATAGTAAGTGAGGGATAGATGTCTTGCATGTCGCATGCAACCTACAAAAAACATTGTGAAATAAACGCGACCGATCAACGCAGCCCACCGGCCTGAATAACCATAAATGTAAAACAAAAGCAGTAAATAATTTCTATTTATGCGTTTCAAATGATCATGCATTTTTCATACAAACTTTATTTGACCATTCATTTTGTCTATAACCAGCAGACAATATATATTTGTCGAGTGGTCTAAGGCGCCAGACTCAAGTTCTGGTCCACGAATGTGGGCGTGGGTTCGAATCCCACTTCTGACAAATAGTTTTCCGTCCTGGGTATGACTCCGTCCTGGATATGACTTCCGTACTGGGTATTCCGTCCTGGGTATGACTCCGTCCTGGGTATGACTTAAAACTGCATCCAGCTGTGGCGCTCTGGATATGAGTGTGGGAATGTGAGGCTACCCTTAATCACAGTCTGCCTCCGGGTAGATGGGGCTCGTCAACCCGGAAGGATCGCCCATCTAGGAGAAGGAAACTCTGATCACAAACCTCCGCTGTCGGGCGGCTATATCCTATTGGAACTGGCTAAGGGTCGGCGCCCCAACAGAAATGCCAGGTCCCTCGGCACCTTAAGCTGAGTTGGAGGTCAGGCAGGGCAGCGGCTCCGTTAAAAACTTGCTTCATTATTATGATTACGTCCACATTTGATTCAGAGATAGGCGGTGCCGGTAGACGTCGTAGACAGAATGCCGGTAACGTCCTGGGCTTGGCTTCCTCGCGGGCGCGGGAAGCAGGGTCCGGCCATCGCGGCAAATCGAGCAAGCACCCGACCAAGCTCAGAGTTACCTCTTGGAATGCGGGAACTCTGAGAGGAAGAAGCACAGAAGTGATCGAGACGTTGACGAGGAGAAGAGTCGACTTCTGCGGTGTACAAGAGCACAGGTGGAAGGGCAGTCTTGCTGCCAGCCAGGTTCGCACACTCAAAGGCAAGGACTCACAAATACAAGTTCTTCTACTGCTCACACGAGTCAGGCCAAGGTAGAGCTGGCATGTTGTTGGCCGAGAGCTGGGTGGACAAAGTCATTGAAGTCCAGCGCATCTCCGACAGGATCCTTTTGCTGAAGCTGATCATTGGCAAGGCGGTTTTCACCTTTCTTTCCGTGTATGCACCCCAAGCAGGACTTCCTGAATCTGTCAAAGAGCACTTCTATGACCAGCTGCAAAGCGTTGTCGCCAAGGTTCCAGCCTCTGAGATACTCATCCAGGTCGGCGATTGGAACGGTCACGTCGGCGCTGCCGCCGGAGTGTACAGTGATGCTGATGGCGGGCATGGATTTGGCCCCAGCGTGTCCGCGGCGCTGATCCGCAAAGCACTCAGCAAGATGAAATGCGGTAAGGCGGCTGGCCCGTCAGGCATCATAGCTGAGATGCTGAAAGCTGCCGGTGAGGAGGGAGTTGAGCTGACTAGGCAACTGGCGGAGGCAGTGTTCAGTACTGGTGAGACTCCAGCGGACTGGGAGGAGAGCATCATCCTGAACCTCTACAAGGGCAAGGGTGAGGCCCTTGACCGTAGCAACTACCGCGGTCTGAAGCTCACAGACCAAGTCTTGAAGCTGCTAGAACGAGTTCTGGACCCCTACATTCGCAATATGGTGAACATCAATGAGATGCAGTTCGGCTTTGTGCCTGGCAGAGGCACCACTGATGCCATCTTCATTGTCCGACAGCTGCAAGAGAAGTACATCGCCGCCAATAAACTACTCTACTTCGCCTTCGTTGATCTGGAGAAGGCTTTCGATCGTGTGCCTAGGAAGGTCCTCTGGTGGGCAATGAGGAGTCTTGGTGTCGAGGAGTGGGCTGTGCGTGTCATTCAGGGCATGTACTCCAATGCCCGGAGTCGTGTACGGGTCAATGGCCAGTACAGCGAGGAGTTTGGTGTGAGAGTTGGCGTGCATCAGGGTTCGGTCCTCAGCCCGCTTCTCTTCACTCTAGTGCTTGAGACGCTTTCACGCGAGTTTCGCACTGGTGTGCCATGGGAGCTCCTCTATGCTGATGATCTGGTTGTCATTGCGGACTCACTGGTGGAATGTGTCTCCAAGCTAAAGGCCTGGAAGACAGGCATGGAGGGCAAGGGTCTTCGTGTCAATATGAAGAAGACCAAGTTCCTGATCTCTGGTGTTGGTCTTGATGTTCTCAAGAACTCCGGCAAGTTCCCCTGTGCTGTTTGTCGATGTGGTGTTGGCGTGAACTCCATCATGTGCTCACGGTGCAGGCTCTGGGTTCACAAGAAGTGTAGCGGCACCACTGGGCCACTGGCAGCTGACCCAGTCTATGTCTGTCCGAGATGTCAGGGTAAGGCTCGCCCCATCGATGGCAGACCAGTTGATCCAGGTGGACATCAACGGCACCATGCTCGATGTGGAGGCCTCTTTCTGCTACCTGGGTGACATGTTGTGTGCCGGTGGGGGCTGTGAGAGTGCCATTGCCGCCAGGTGTTGTGTGGCCTGGGGAAAGTTCAGGAAACTCCTGCCCATCCTCACCACCAGGCACATCTCGCCTAAGGTGCGCGGCAAGGTATACTCAGCCTGTGTCAGATCAGCTATGCTCCACGGTAGCGAGACATGGGCGCCAAATGCGTCCGACCTTCAGCGGCTCCGCCGTAACGACCGCTCCATGATTCGTTGGATTTGTGGCACCAATGACCAAGAAGAAACTCTTTCGGGTACACTTCTCCAGAAACTTGGCATTGATGACATCACAGCAGTCCTGCGCAGCCGGCGCCTCAGATGGTCTGGACATGTACAGCGTGCCACGTCCTGTATCAAATCTGTCTCTGACTTATCAATCCCCGGCGTAAGAGGGCGAGGAAGGCCTAGGAAGACGTGGGCAGGAATGTGTAAAGAAAGATGTTAGTGAATGTGGCCTGTCTGGCTTTGATCCGCAAGACAGAAGCGCATGGAAAGCTGGCGTGCGACGTTGTCTGGTGTTGCCAACCCCATTGAATGGGACAAGGGCAGCACCCTAGTATGCCATAAATATTTACATCATTATGTTAGTATTACGATTAGTTACGTTGAAATCTATTGGCATATATGGATAAATGTTTACATTAGCTATATTACGGTATGTAGACATGTCATAATTTGTCCGTATACACACACTCTACCTTACCGAAACGACCGCTCCATGATATAACTATACAGGTGTGGCACCACATGTCATAGAAGAGAAACTACCTACGGCAATACACTTAGGAGAGAATTGGCATTGATATATCACAGCATATATGCGAGAGCCGGAGAGAGAGGTCTGGACATATAGATATGCCACGTCCGATATCAAATCTGAGGGAGAGACTTATCAAAGAGAGTCGAGAGAGAGAGGCGATAGGCCTAGAGAGACGTGGCTGAAATATAAAAGAATATGTTAGTGGATGTGGCCTGTCTGGAGATGAATCCGCAAGAGAGAGGGCGGATGCGACGTTGTCTAGTGTAGGAGAGATGATCAGAGAATTGGGACAAAGGACTAGCACCCTAAATAGGAGAAAGAAGGAGAAATGATGATGATGATATCACATCGATGAGAGGTAGACACTAAAAGATACCTGCAAATTAATTTATGCACTGCAATAAATGATATATGCAAAAACCTTACCACGTTTATGGATACTGCTCATTTGCTTTTGTGAGGTATGTGAATCCAAAACAAATCACGCTAATGCCATATTTAGGTGAGGTGCACTTTTGTATACGGTGACTTTTATCAACATTTGAAGCATGTACCAAAAGCCTTCTCCTGAGAGCAGCCATAGTTTTCCACACAAAATGTAGCTTTGCGACGATTAGTTACGTCGAAACGTGACATTGGCATGTTATGGATAAATGTTTACATCATTATTTAGTCATTATCGATGTATTTATGCTGCCCACCACTCTACCTTACCGATCCTTTCCGTAAATTGCTTATTAACTATATACATGTGTATGTATACATGTCATATTGTGTATGTATACACACACACACACACATACATATATATATATATATATATATATATATATATATATATAGGATTTCATGCATATATAAGAATATCGACCTACGCAATCATATAAGAGGGATACGCAATTATAAGGAGATAGAACTCTATATAAAAAATGTTTGAATGATTGTCACATGATACAGTCTGGTGCATATACCTATTGGTACCATATTTTGTATGCACTGCATTGAATGCTTACTTGCATGCATGTCCTGTTTACTATGGGCCCTGTGCCTGAAATAAACTATTATTATTAGAGTTATATATAAATATTTATATATAGAAATAAAATATATAAATATGCATCTATTTACATACAAATTTATATATATATAGATATATATTTATATATATATACATAGAGAAAGAGATAGATAGATATATAGAGATGCATATAAAAATAAAAGAGAGAGAGAGAGAGATACGTATATATATATGTATGTACATACATAGAGATATTTATACATATATATATAGATATAGAGATAGATGTATACACACACATATATAGATAGAGATTAGGAGAGATCTATATATAAGAGAGATATATAGTGTTTATATAGATAAGAGAGAGATAGATAAAATAGATGTATATATATATATATATTTTACATATATATATATATAGATATATCTGTAGAGAGATATAGAGATAATATAGAGAGAGATATCTCTATAGATCTCTATAGATATAGAGAGAGATATAGGGAGATATCTCTATATATCTCTCTCTATCTATAAGATAGATATCTTCTCTCTCTCTCTATATCTCTCTAGATAGAGATATAGTTCTATATATCTCTAGAGCTCTAGAGAGAGAATATAGAGATATACACCTATTGATTCTCTATATATATATATAAATATATACTATATTAGTATATATATCGTATATATATCTATATATATATATATATATAGATCGGTCTAATATTATCTATATCTCTCTATCTATCTCTCTCTCTATCTATCTATCTATCTATATATCTCTATCTATCTCTATCTCTATATCTCTATATCTCTCTCTCTATATCTCTCTCTCTCTCTCTATATATATATTTATATATACCTATCACTGTTATTATTTGACATTCGATACCTACGTGCGCGTCGGTCTTGAGGTGAAATGCCTCGGTGGGCAAAGGTGAAAAATAATGTTCCGGCAGCCTAGAGACAGCCTCCATTAGTCAAAGCGAGAGCAAATCGCACCATATATACAAACGTTGCCTATAGTGGATAAAGTAGCGGAATAATTCATAGAAAAGAGTAAGACAAATATGGATTTCTTTTTAGTCGGGAAGAACCTCCGACACATGACTCTCTTCTAGATGCTCGGAATTAATCACTGTTGACATTTTTTGAACGCTGCGTGTACTGTTTTGTGTTTAGATGACTATCAGGGGAAGGAGATAATCAAGCTTTATGGGAAATGCACTAATCCAAAGATCGGGCAAGAATCCAGCGGAGACCGATAGCAGACAACTATGCGCGAATATCAGAGCCTCGGTTTTATAATAGCACTGGTAACAATTAAATGTCAGAGAAGCTTAAATAGGCATCTCTTCCCATCAAGGCAGCACTGTGGAATTTATCACATTAGTCGCTAGCGGGACGGAGCAATATGTATTAAATGAGCCTTGTGCCTCAATATATTGTATGACCGTACACGCCTTCAAATCATGTGTTACTTATATATTCGTATAGATGATCGTTACGTAGTATAAAAAACTACTGTAGATGTATGTATTCATACTTTTTAGGCAAAACAAGATTGTTCCACTTTATTATTGAATTTCATATTCATATATTTACTAAATGTACGCTTCTCACATTAACAGCAAAGTCACTGGCTTTCTTCTGTTTGCACTCATATGATTGATAAATGAAATAATAATATGGTATATACTAACGCAATAGTGAAATTCTAACAGCTGATTCATTTAATTTAGAAATAAAGTGTGCTATTATTCTTAACGAAACATAACTATGTCTTAGCTAAAATACCCAGTGGCAGATCCATTCAATGTATAATTATAGTGCAGATGGCATGCCATCTGCGTCAAGTTAATCATAATTAGTTGTGTTTAAGCAAAGCAAGAAGTAGAGTATAAACTATATGGAAAAATGACGGCCTAAATACAATTTTAGGTTTGCTTGATTGTAACTGATGCATCCCAGTACAATGCGATGTATTCTGTGTGAGAACTGTGCATAATCGTTCGCGTGACATTGATTCCGGCATGCTATATGTTAGCCATAGACATAGTACTATTGCATACCATATTGAATCTAATTAATCTCTGCTTCTCCCACTGCTGACAACAGAGTGCGTTTGGCTTTTCTTTGCGAATGATATTGGTAACAACCCCGTGATATTTAGTGCAATGCTTACATTGCATTATGAAGAACACATCGATTCGTAATCATGGTACAATCGGCTTGTGTCACATAAGAGTACTTTAAATTGGATATATCCTAGAAGTCATTACGCAGAGTAGGTTGTACATAGCGAATCCCTGAAGTCATTAGGTCGTTCCATTCCAATTAACGACACTATTCAAACGTGGGTAATTTTGGAACCCTCATAATCTTATATTCAGACGACGGCCGCACAATGCACCGATTGATAGCCGTTAAACTGCATCAAATTACGCCGCAGTGGTTGGGTAATTCTACCAGTAATACGTGTGACCTGCTTGGAGAATATTTATCATGTTAATGATCTGAATATGCAGTAAACTAGACTTACTACAGATTGGATTCATCAGTTGTGATACATCCTCCTGATCTTCAGCTCCTTCTCTGTCAAGGCGATGTAGGCCCCGAGGTACTTAAAGTCCTCCACCACTTTTAGCACTGCTCCATCGCCAGTGACGACAGTCGTGTCCTCGACGTTGAAGGCAAGCACTTTTGTTGTTTTGGCATTGAGATGAAGGCCGATCTTCTTGCACTCTGATTCCACTGCTAACAATAGCTCTTGTGCTTTGGCTGCTGTATCAGATATGAGGCCAATATCGTCAGCATAGTCTAGGTCAGTCAGCATGACTGGTCCGACATGCCGGCTTCTCTTGGGCGTGAGTGTGAAGCCCAGTTGTTCCTCCTTGCCGTCAATAGCCTGCCTCAATGCATAGTCAAGAGCTAGAACAAATAGAAAGGGGGTCAGTATGTCGCCAATGCAGTTGTTTATCAAAATATCTTTAGTACTCTCATAAGCATTAAGAGATTAATGTAAGCATTTGAAGTATCAAAAATATCATTTTGATTTGAAAAGACCGCCAGATGTTGCAACAATTGAACATTCTGACAAAATTTGGGCAACTGCAGTCAAGAACTACATAAAGATTGGATAGCAATTTTATAAGGGGTGGAACCACGATAGCCAAACGTAAATATTATTGTAGGCATTGCAAAAGCATTTACCTGAGCGATAAAAAGATTCCATTGTAAGAAGTGCATTTTGACCCAGCAGCTTGGTAAGAGGAATCGTGCATTACGTCTAAGCTAAGGATCACGCTACCAATGGAGCCAGATTGCAAACGAAACTTGGCCATAGATCAAGCAATGCTTGTTATGACTGCGACATGGAGAATCATTTACATGGAGCAGAACCAAAAACCATCCTTCTCGCCACATAGCAAACGTTATTCAGTAGGGCGACAAAGGCTTCTTTCGGATTTCGTGACGAGCAATTGCCTATCAATTTACAATATGCAGATGTAATTTGCTATCTGGCATTAAGGGTAAGCTGATATCAACTGTGTAAAATACGTTTATAATAACTGTCATAGGAGTTTGTCACACACAAAGCATATTAATCAGATTTGGTCACAAGCTCTACTAAGATTCAATTATATTCGAGCAGTCCCCAGTAGGATAATTAAAGGGTGTCACCAGACATGAGCCGTAAGCATTCATGATAAATCAGATCAAGGGTGGCTCTATTGAAATATATTGTAGACAATAGTCATTTACTTCCTGACACAGATATAATGTTATGAGGTGGAGTGATGCATCGGAGAGAAGATCACGCGTGTGAGATCACTATATGCCATACCAGGTTACAGCACATGCCATTTCAGCACTACTTCTGGTAAGCAACAAGTGTCATGTTTGCATATCTAACATGGAAACTGTAAAGATAACCGGCCGATTGAACGCTCAAGGATGGATAATGCTCGGCATTATGGGTGCATGGCATATATACAGGCAAAGGAAACAATCAAGTAGTGTATTGTTTAACAGAACGTAAGCGCTGGTGGACTGATGGAATAATTTTGCAAAACCCTGCTAGTTAAGCTGAGAGTTCTACTTTTCCATTCATCCTTATTTAGATAAACACAATGTATTTAATAATCAGACATTGAAATGATTGTAGGCACATTTAAAACGTGATAGGATCTGATTTGGTCTTTTTCGTTAATTCATGCTGAGGAACTGGGGTGGTGATTCGGAATAAGAGATCCGTAATAAGAAGATAAAGTCTCATAAATAACATAGATTAGCTCAAAATCATTGCATAATGTCATCATATCGGTCGAATTAAGAGGTCGACTTGAGGAAAGTTTTACCTTGTCAAGTTCGCAAGCTTGTAACCCTTTCTTTGCACTTCATTGAAAACAAGAATCTTAGACCATTAATCGATAACCTTGAAATGATGCTTACAACTACATGGCAACGCGTTGCTAATGCTTCAACATTCTATAGTGTCTACCACCAGCCATATTTGATCATCTCCATGTCCCGTTAAAAAACGCAATTGAAGCCTATTAAAAATGATTGAGCAAATAATCATTGCTACTGAAATCATTCACCGGCTGTGGATATAGCTTTGACTATGCTAGACGTATTATCGAGCAGTGATTATGTTTAAGAGGAACATAGAAATAATCAATTGATCTCCGTGATTATCTAACAACCTTGGACTCGACATTGATCATACCTTTCTTAACATATTACATCATAACGCTTACCCTACTAACTAATTTGGAGGCCGTCATATACTTGCCACCACTAATCCATTTCTTCAGCAGTCGTTCAATGACTCACATCCTAGCGCAATTCGATGCCTTGTCGCTCTTGTGCCTCTCACTTTCTGTCATCTATCCATCCCCTCACTCCCATCTATACCTACCCCTCGTTCTGATCACTCTCACCTCATAACAGGACTATCAAACAGGCATTAGTAGTGAAATGGTGAGGCAAGGTTTGTATGTAGGGGAGGGATCGGGGGGGGGGGGGTCCTTCCCAAAATGCCCAGAATGTTCCAAGATGATGATATGAGGTAACCTTATTCTGCCAGGGATGTTTGATCACATACTTCTGCAACATTAACAGGGCGAGTGCTCGACCAGCTGATTACTATCTCTCTGCTAGACCCTTCTTCTGTACACTATTTGTCGACTGAATTTCTCGGCTTGGTACTCAAGCTGCTAATTGGATGTCACACCGGATAACGGATAACACACGCGGGAGGGAAGCGGCGGTATCCTCACGAATGCTACACCACAACGACCCTACATCACTTAGAGCATTCTGGGAATGGCATTCGATTTTCGGCTCAGATGCGATAGACAACAGCACCAACTAGGCACGCATAGGATTCAGAGCAATGCACCAATCAAATGGTTGCAACAACTATCGACCCTTAACCGATCAAAGAAATTCATTTTGAAGCATCGAAATTGGGAGTTTTATCTGCGTTAGAGATCAGTTTGAAAGCCTATAGGCGAACTTTAATAAACTGTTGCCCTGTTGGCCATGCCCATACGAGTAATCGTTATCGATAGAATTAAAGGTCGCAACCGTCCAATTGTACAGAAGATTAGTTGCCTTGGTCCTCGGTTATTGTCCGGCAGCCAATAGTGCTCAGGTGATTAAAGAAACATGAACGAAATCCTTCAGTTGAATATCGGTTTTACTATACAGATCAACCGAAGGAATGAACGAGTTTCTGACGCCTTTTTATTTGACCGTCTAGGAAGTATATTTCTTTGGAAAGAATGCGAATTATCAATGCCGCCTTACGCTCTATCATAAGACCATGACTCGCGTTTAGGATTTTCATTGAGTAGTATATTCGCCATTGAATTCGTATTCGTTTGACCTTTAAGTGATGTGAAGTAATAGTTGCTGTAGCTGGTTAGCAGAGCGCGTGTCATATCAAGTTACCGTGTCACTTACAGCGATCACTCATCAGGCACATCACATCCATAGCAGTAGAATATGTTATGCTTGAGAGGAGGTTAGATCGTAATCGAACGATAACCAAACGGACTTAATCTTATATTTCAGACCATGTCTGATTCAGACACACTGTGATATATGCTTTTCATCATATTATATGTTGAATATCATAAAGGAAAAGTCGTAATGACCCATATTTACGTTGATCGATGATAAACAGGAATTCACTATCATTAGCGTTAGTGACGTTTTCTCAACTGCCTATATTTTCCGTACTTATAACGGCTGATATCTCGGATTTATCATGATACATAGTTCCGCGAAATGGTTGTCAAGGTCTTGCAAGATTGCTTTACAGCAATAACCCCAATCACAAGAGAGTGAGTTTTGCTGGGAGAAAGGTTATGGAGATGTAGCCTAATCTAATATAGGTGACCTTGGCTGACAGGAATATGTTTGTGATATCTTATTCTTGACAATTGCAGCTTATTTCCAATTGCAACGGCAGTGCGTAGAATATTCTGTTAACGATATTGCCTCATGGAAATTTCAAAAGGCTATCAACGCATAATCTGTACACATGAATCTGCAGCATGACACCCGAATGTGCCGATTTACCATTTTTCTCATAAGCACTTAAGCACAAAATAAATATATGACAATAATAAATTTATCTCGTTTGTGCTTTAAGTTCGTCTGCTTGAGACGGTTAACACATTAAATAGCCACTGTGGTATTTCAATCTCCAATTCTGCATTTAACCCAATAGGCTGCAAACAGCAGAAAACCCAATATAAAGTTAGGTTATTGAACGCCCCTGACCGAGTTCATGTGCGTCTCGCATGAATACCAATGCGACTGCTAGCTATCTGAAATACAGATAAACTTCTTAGACCACATCAAAAGATCACAGTGATTTTCGGACCAGTATAATAAACGCTAAAGATTGCTACGAAAGCATCTTAAATCATAAAATTGATTCTTTCAACCTCAGCAATATGTATCAATTAGTTGAGCCCTTTCAATGATTCGCTTTATGAACAGTTTTCTTCTGATTATCCGAAATCAAGATGGCCGAAGCCACTTTGTTAACGATTCACCTGAATGACTTTCCATTAAGTGGTGGCACCGGCACAGCTATTTCATAAGAGAATAAGAGCATGAGATTAGAAATGGTCACATTACCTCACATCTGTGTTGAGAATTGAATCATTTGGCAGATTGTGTTGATTCTCTGTTATTTTCCGTGTAAGGTGATGCATGCAGGCGAATTGCGAAATCACGGAATATGCATTGGATAAGCCGTCTCACATCAACGGCTGGTGTAGGAAATTGTTATTATCATTAACAAAAGATACCGGTCAACTCAGTAATACAGAACCGCTCCCTCTGCGGATATAATGCTCTGGTGATGGACAGTATATAAACCATACGGAACTGTCACATTGTTCTCAGTCTGTATATTCTAACCTGAACCAGGATAGGTTTTAAGCATCGATGCCGGGTCAGGCGAACTGATTTCAATAGATACAATGTGTAACTGGAACGTCAAAGGAGGCGTGAATCACACACCAGAGAAGATGTAAAGCATACCTGGAGGAAGCAAATCACACGTCATAAGAAAGCACGAATTAACACCAAGGTGAATATATATCACACGCCTTGGGCTGATCTTAAATAACACACACGAGGAAAAATACATCACGTGTCAGGGATCATTTTAATCGAATGCCAGCGGCAAAGGCTGTTTGGGGACAAATGCGAAGAATACGGTTAGACACATGATGACAGTTCTTTAATGACCTACTTATTTAGGAACGATTGCACTAAACATGATTTTTCCGCCATCAATCTGTTAACAGTAAGAGAAACATTGGCATATACGACACACATTCAATACGCCGCATATTAACATAGTCACGCAGTTGTAAGGTCAGTAGGATTATGTCACAGGTATTAGCATATTTCATTATATGCTTTTTCGCATGTTTTATAGCGGTTATATATAAGCAAGGACCAGCTATAAAACGAAAATGATTATTTGGGTTTTATAAATACAATATGCATTGACCTTTGGATCACTATGAACATTGGAACGAACATGACGATATGTAGCCACGGCCATGTAGTCAGAGAGACATATGTCTGATCCCTACGAACACAAATAACATGTGACCTTGATTACCTGGTGGTGGTAGCAAACGTTGCAGTGGTTTGGGCTACCGAGTAAAGCACTTTCTGTCATATAGCAATATGGTGGCGTATGCATAATGCAGATCACCCGGTCGTTACGAAACCGCTTAGAGAATTTCAAGGCCTTATCTGATTGCTACAAATTGGGTTGGGACATGCGGTGCTTTGGGAGTGGCACGCCATAGAAATAACACTCGGAAGTGTGAGGCTAACGATGTTTGTAAATGCTGCTACGTTGGCGCTGATTTCCCGTTGTTATCCTCTATGGGTAGAATCCAATAGATCACAGCTTTGAGTCAGCGTGAATATAAAGTAAGTCTCTTACCTTTCTGCGAAAATTTGAATGCAATCATAGCGCACCCTGACAGCTGCCATAATTAGGCACCACTCTACGTATCCAATGAAACCTGAATATCAAGGATCAAATGCCATTGCAAAGAAAATTGGATCTCACTGAAAGTTTACCCCGCATTTGTTTGTGCTATTTGTATATCTCGTTCAACTAAACTCCATGATAAATAGGCCAGACAAACATTCTGCACATGAAGAAAATGATACAAACATTCCTCCTCTCAGAATGTTAGTAAGTGTGCTGCAAAAATACAAGCCAACGTCAAACATGGGGCAAACACACCAGCTTGATTACTGGTTGAGCAATTGCTAAAGTTAGTTAGCAGTTAGACCATGATTAACTCACATGAACTAAAATAGACCACTAGCTCACCTACGTGAGCATTTGCCGTTCCCTAAACATCAGCAGCTTCAATGCACTCGGAGCGGTTCAAATATGATCTCAGTGCACATTTAGTATACCCCAGGTCACTGGTTAACCTTCATTAAGATAAATGTACTCATGTGATGTCATATAATTTGTGCTCAACAAAAACGATGATCAAATCGATTCCGTTTATCGGTCATTATTTATTTGAGCAGCAGCCGATCTATAACAGACCATCAATAAGGCATTTAATATATAACTTTATACCTAATGTATATAACCAGTACAGTGTATTTGCGTCAGTCACGATATCAAATAAGGGAAAATAAGGGAATACTATGGTAGGCGTTAGGAATATTGCTTGATAATCATCCTACTAACTCTCAATGCCAGAAATCACTGTAATTGGGGTCATGACTTTTTAGCGGTCACGCTGAACTGTGCCAGCACAGGCAAACACTCATTCTCGGAACTATGTATCTTGGTGAATTTAAGGTGCTGGCCCGCATAAGTACAATGAACATAGGCAATTGTGATAACGTTATGTCATACGACTGGTTTGCGGTAACAGACATAAGTAGAACCCTTGTGGGACGAGAAATGGCGATAGAATTAAAATACTGCTTTGTCATAATGACGACGCTTTATGTACCTTCCACATGATCATGGTGAGTAACAAGGCAACCGCATATGCATGGGCAATGCTGACAGCAAAGCAATCGAACCTTAATGCATTGGTATTTTAAACCAGCATAGATACGTAGAAACATGGCACCAGAACCATAAATTAGCGAAGCGGATGTAAGTATATAAGTAAGTAAGTAAGCATAGGGTTTTATGGCACACCAAAACTCATATGGTGTTATAAGGTGCCGAGAAAGGTTAATAGATACCATTGACCTGATTAAGCAGTGCTTTCAGAATGAAAATTGAGATATAAAAATGGAAATGATTATCCCAGGGCAAGTTCCCACCAGCCTATTGACTGGACCATGCCATTCCAGCCTCTCGTCTAGGCGAAATACGGGCCGGAGTACTGCGTTGCAGACATGGCCCTCAAAAGTACCATTCAACCACCTGGATCCCATTGTCCACCGACACGAGTCGCCACCCACGGCCAACATGTTGCTCCCTATTAGGTACCTCGTACGACATACAGGAAGATATAGTGGACCTTTTCTACCCTCGGACACACAGGGGGGTCGAAGCGGATGTAAGCGCTCCTCTTACCTTCAATTCAGTTACTCCTATCATTCCTACAACTGGCATCTTTTTTTAACTGGCAACATCAAATCACTCATTATATACAGGCGTTTGTATATATGCCCACGGCATACGTGCATTATAAGTGCGTAAAATGTTCCATATCTCATTAAGTCTGGCATTTAGTCAAGTCACTTTAAGACACCTACAGGTATGCTGGGATGCTAATGAAATATGCTTGGTGGTATTCATCACATGGTGCAACGCATGGAGGTCGAACCTATCATTTGCTGCTTGACAATTTTTGTATTTACGAGTCTTCTTTTTCTAGCGTTTACGAGCACATTATCTGATTCATATCATGTGATGCAATACGTGGAAACACGCTAATCAGCTAGAGCCTCCACTGGTATATGTAAAGTACGATGTTTCTACACCATGCACCAGGTAGACTAGTTAAAGCACCACTTGTATTCTTGATTTGAAGATTTCTGACGAGTTTTCTGGGATGCAGTGAACAATAGACTACCCCGAGTAATGCATAGACAATCAGTTATATTAGATATTAACCATTTTATTCCGTCGATTTAAGGTCATAAACAAGGAATTTGCGGCTTGATACATGACTGCAGTTCGCAGCATGTTAAGCATTGTGGTTTAAGCAAGTGTGTGACAACATTGAAAAGTTGCACTCAGTCCAATGAATTCTAATCTGCCAAAAGATAAACGGTTTAACCCTAATATTTTCACACCCGTATTCAATGCTTGAACGGTCATTCATCTTCTACGCGGCATGTTTCCTTTGCAAAACTAGAATCATTCTTTTCTCTACAAAATGAAATAGATTATATACTACGGATGTGAGTTTATGTAAGGATGTTAACGCATATGGCCTCATAAACACTCACAGATATGGAAAGGAAGATGTGCAATAGCTCTTCGAAGATGGGACACTAGGCATATTTGTCAGATCTAATTATACTGATTATATAACAGCAGCAGACACTTGCTGCTAGTATAATGTATTTGACATTCAGGGACCCATTCAATCAAATGGATGTCTCTAAGAAATCACGTTTCTTCCATATCCGTAATTGCTGACATTGCTGAGTGCCTTTATCAAACGTATTATGCGCATTTAGCAGCGCAGGTGCAATGACGTATGAATAACCGCTTCCTTAAAACGGCACAAATATTATATCTACGGTGGCTAATGGTTCACGGATACGCTTCATATGTTGGGATGTCCATCCCAAATCATACGAGCTCTGTCAAAACAGCGTAAGTAAATAGCAAAGCTTCACGACCTTGTGATACATAAATGACTCTTATGTATTTAGAGGAATACTGACTCGCCCAGCCGGGCCTTGCCAGATGCCATGCTAGATAACCAGCTGTGATCTGGTAATATAAACAGACAGTATATATGCCACAGGAGAAACAGGAATTATTCTAAGGTAATTCGTATGTATATATATATATCTAAATATATATATATATATATATATATATATATATATATATATATATATATATATATATATGTATATATATATATATATATATATATATATATATATATATATATATAAATATATATATATATATGTATATTTATATTCATAAATATTTATGTATATACATATATATGTGCATATATATCTCCATTATATATATATATATATATATATATATATATATATATATATATATCTATATATCTATATATATATATATATATATATATATATCTATATATATATATATATATAAACTTCTTTATGTGCACAAAACTGTGGTCATAGTTTCCTCTACAGGCATTCATGTAGCTATTACCGTAGTAACGTTACCGTTATCAAGCAGCTTCGTTTAACGCCTCTTGGGTAATATTGAATGATTATATTACAGACGATGGTTTTCCTTTACATTAAGTTCTCATAATAGCAATTTGGGATTGTACCGTAATGGAGTTTTTTTAAAGCCTGTCGGGTTCTGGGCTTTTATTTCAACCAATTTATTTAATGTTCGCCAACCGCTCTAGGATGATGTGTTTGCCGCAAATAGAAGTACTTAAAAGCTTTAATTACGGGACATAGTTAAGCGGATCCCACTTTGCGTTCAAACGGCTCGCATGTATCATGTATGAAGTTGTCGGAGTGTTTTCTACATAAGCTTGATGGCCACGGCTAACGGCTTAGAAGAACGATGCCTTGGTCACATGAAATAAAACGAGTTATCTGTATTCGACGGAACCCATGATTACCTTTAAATCAGGTGTTGTGTAGTAAATATTTTTCAAAACAAAATATAAGTGCAGCGAAGTCGTACAAAGATATATGATATACTATCATGATTAAGTTTATTAATAAGTCGTGCAATGTCAACCGTCTTTCACAAAACTAATATGGAAAGTGACGGGTTATACCCCATTAAGCCTAAATGGACCTTTTTGCTATTCTATATTCCAAGCGACGGGAATGAATGTGACAGGATTCAGGATCCTTTCTGAGAGACGCTGTTGGCGTGGAAACACTTGACATACTTGGTTTGATCTTTTACAGCAGAGAGTGCGCAGATTAAACATATTAGATTATTATATATGAGACTATATTATCTTTTGGCAATTACGGCTCAAGCTAAATAGAGCTCAAATCAAATTGTGGTGTTATAGCACAGCAGACAGGTCAATTGGTTGAGTGCTTCATTAGAATAGTTTGTTTCTACTTACATAAATTCAATAATCTTGTCGAATAATATTATGGAACCTTTCGTATGCTGATATGTTGACTGCTAGGCATGAGAGATATAAGGTATGAATATTGCATGCAAACCCAGAATAGCATACATTTAGATAAGAATTTGAGTATTGTTGACAGAGTTTTCTCCTGAAAACGAAAGCATATCCATGGCTCTTGTTTTGAGGCATTGTTACCATACCGGTAGCATTAAAGTACATTTAAAGGCTTCATAAATCAGTATTCCAACGTTTTAATGGTGCATGGCAATTGGGCTTTTTACTCAATACAATAGGATATTTCAGCAATGTGTATAAACACACCGCCATAGTAATTATTGCTTATCACAAGGATAACAGTCTCAAAGATATCTTCATTGCTGGTCTGCAGAATCACAATCATTGTAATTAAACGATCTGCTTCCCTCGGCTGTCTATGGAGTGATAGCTCTATTTTATATCTCCGCGCATTTATCCGTTGACAATAACTGCTGTCAAGCCTTAACATCACGGCGACTGCTCCGCTACAGAGCCAAATCATGTGCTGCAATCGTTAACGTATTAACCTGCCATGTTGTATCATTAAGAAATACCGATGGATTATATGTAGTTTGATATGGGTGATATTTAGATTCGTCAAGAACCAGAATTCAAGGCCTAAAATATACTATTGATGGGAAGGCGCCCTTGACAAAACAGGGATCACACTTGATAAATATCAATTCACACAGCGAAAGACTATAGCAGTCGCTCGTTTTAGTGCACTTACGAGAGAACAGTTACTTGTCGATACATGGTTATGTGTCTCATATTATTACTGTGATAATTGCAGTTGACCTTTACTTGGAGCCATTACCAAGCTGTAGAAATATATTATGTAAATTATTGGACATTAGATGCAATTAGCACTCTTAGTAATTACACTTTTTCAACTCTCCGACACATCTCGGTAATTGTCGACATTGGTGAGCGCCATTGATTGATATCAAACGCGCAGCATAACTTGGCAGCATCCCAAAGCAATTGCTCTAAGTGAAATTCTCGTGTAAACCTACGCTAGCGTTTTCTTATATGCAGGTAGAAATTCAATTCCCTATAGTCAGTGATTCCGCTGATATATTTCACCTGTAGTGCCAAAAAGTACTTACCATGGGGTGGACGCGTTTCCTTCTTGTACATCGCCGATGACTCACTTGCGTGGGCAAAGCCGATTTCAAGACCAGCAATATGGCGCTCTACAAGCTTCATCGCTTGTCAGGTACTTTCAACAATACTGGTGAATCCGAGAGTATTATCACGGGCATAGGTATAACAACGCATGCGCGAACAAGGGGAAGTGTAATACGTTGTAATGTTGTGATTTCTATCGTGAAAGACACTATAAACGCTATAGTGTTTTGTCACGTCTTGAATACATTGTATATAATTTTACCTTCTTAATGACTGATACTACGCTTGAATACATGAGCCTTCAGTAAGATTTGCGCCTTTTAGAATACAAACCTGCACTCAATTAATTATGTGTGCTCAAAATCGACCGGAGAAAATGGCTCGGTTGCCTCATTTGTTATGGGATTGTGCTCAATAGCGCAAATCAAACTTGTCTTTAAAAACTTAGAAAAGTCTTGAACATCAATCGTACATCCTTTCAATTTTTGCCTGCTCACACATTGCATAAAGTATAATTCACACGAATACCTAAAACAGTTGAGATATAGAATCAAAATAAACCATGTTTCTATGCGTCTCGCATCAGTGCGTTAGATGAAGTCATGTTAGAAAATAATAATTTTTTATGGATGTAGCAAGTCAGACTCTCTAACGGATGTAGATGGGTGTGTCTAATGCATACATGGATGCATTAATTTTCGAAGGTCATAGAAGTTAAATGTGTTTACAGTAAGTTGAAGATAGATGTCTTAAATATAGTTTGAAATCTTTACAATACATTGTCAATTAGCAACGATCAGTGCAGTCCAACACGGGTTCGATATAGCACGCGAAAAAGCACTGAAAGCAGAGCAAATAATTTCATTTTGTACATTGGTAATGATTGTGCATGCTTCAGATTTATCTTTGTATCTCTAAAATCAAACTAAATTCGTTTGAGCATTTGCTGTGTCGGTATATTTACTATAGTGCCAAGATCTGAGGAAAAATAATTTAACAAGTTGTAATAGCGTTATTAGTAAGCCATTATGCCTATGGAACGAATGGAATAATTTGAATAGTACGAAATGACCTCACCTAGCTTTGCCATAACATACCGACGAAATTGCAGAGGTCTTCAGCGAGCATATCCGTATTTATTTAATCTGCATTCTTTATCCGAATAAGTTATGGTAATACTTTATTCTCAATGCATTGATTTGCACTCAAATTCATTGGCATCGATTATGCTCAGCAAATCTTCATCTCGCATTTATCGGGTTACAGTATTCAGCCAGCTATCACTGAACCAAGATGACCTCTAAACGGTATCTGCATTTAAAGCCTTGCGCCGATGCTTTTAAGGAAAACTTCAAACATTTAAGGACGATTGTTTTCCATTTCATCAAAGCGGAGTCGGCGCTTTGCAAAGCAGCCAGATGAATGGCAATTTCTAGCTAACTGGGTCCAGCGATGTTTGTATGAACCCTTACGATGTTGATGTCTGTTGCTTGGGTGCTTCAGTGAGATATGTGAACCAGGAACAAAGCACGTTATTGTCATATCCCATCTAGGTGATCATGTATATTCTTGGACTTGACACCAAAGTGGCAATTGTCCAAAGAATTGTTTGGTTCTATGTTAAATAAGCATTGTATGCTGCAATATGGGATTAAGTGAGGATAAAGAATAATCCTTTAAGAAAATTCTAAAAGTTTCAAATGTCTACTTATATCAAATGCCGTTGACATTGGCTCGCGTTTAATGTCTTTGTCGATAGAAAACGATAGATGTTTACATAAGCGTTCACGCTGTTAACTTAAGTGCCCGCGCTATTCGTCATCACATCAGCTACAGTTTAGAGGAACCCACCTATCACATTCTGTGTTCTGGTGAGAGCCTTGTCTTTGAACTTGCATCGTGCGACGTAGAATGTGCCAGTACTTGATGGACTTGGGCATGCGCCCCAACTAATGCAAACTTGAGCGCTGGATGCTGATTAAGGTGCAGCTGCAATATACTGATTAATAGTAATGCAATTGTAAATATTGCAAATATTTCAAAACAATATATTAATCAGATATGATATAATCTGACTCATAGCACCAAAGAAATGAACTGGGAAATTCATGAGATCTCCATTAGCAACTTCCGCCAGTGGAAACCCCGTCACATTTAGAGCAATGTCAAGGCTTTAATCGCCTTATGTCAGATAAGAGTACTGTAAATTGGATATATCCTAGTAGTCATTACGCAGAGTATGTTCGACATAGTGAATCTCGTAAGCAGAGAACCAAATAGCGCACCGATAGATGGGTCGATTGCATCACACTGCGGAAGTGGGGGTTTAATAACTACTCATAGTTCCATAACTTGCCGTGCATTACCGCAAAAACAAATCCCAGAATATGAATGGGTTTGTGCGCTGTTAGCAGGAAGCATACGGCTATTATAGCACACTCCGTCATCAGTGAACATTCTATCTGTAATACCCTTGGTGAAATAACCAGTTTGCCGTTAGCAACAAAGGCAGTCGCCATTTATAAGTTTTATCGCGGTACAACTATGTTACATGCACAGAGAATACTGTGTGAATCAACCTACACGGAATGGATCCATCGGTGATGAGATTAAGCAGGTTGTACGCGTAGCGGGTATTTGTCCGGGTGTGATAACAATTCATGTCAATACTGATAAACATTATGAACGCACATTTAGGTTTTATTTGCATTGTTGTCGGTGCTATCTTTGCGCAAAATCGACGCTTTATCTATGGTGCTTCTTATGCACTTAAAAGCAATTCACATAACAAAGCATTGAGGCGTTTAACAGATAGAAGCATGACATGATGTGTGTTTAAACCGACTTAAATGGAAAAAGGCCGTACATTTTGCAAGAATGGATAGATGGCGAAAGAAACTGAAGACATGATGACAAGTTTCAATTAGTCTTTGTCATAACGTCATGTTGCCGAGAGACGACATCTTTTGCAGGGACCTGTAAGACTTTGGAGGTTGTATCAACTTGACGAGTTGATCAGCCATGCTTTAAAACCGCATTATGTCTTTTTTTGAAACCAAATCAGCGGCTGGACATCTTCACCACACCTTTTTTAGGACAGTCAGCCATTCAGACGCGTCAATATGCTATTGATTTAGCCATGTCAAAGAGGAAAGCGCACACCGTATGCGTACCGTAGGCTAACATTGAAAAGAAAACGCACTGAGGAAAAAATACCTCGGTGCGTCCTGTACCGCTGTTAACCGCTTCACCCTTATTGTATATCTATGTCAAATATGCTGCTGACATGCAGATAACGTATAGCATAGCCTAACATCTATACAGCTGGCGTCTACGCCAGTTTGAGGTCATAAGACTAGACCATCTGGCGCTAGGGGCCTCGTAAAGGATAGTTTATGGTTTTATTCGCAACCCAATTGATAATACCAACATACCTGAATGTATCCGACTCAATAGCTGTTGGTTCATGTGTTAGATATGATGCATAAAGTTAGCAAATAATAGTTTGACATTCGGTACGGTAGGATATTAAACAATTTCAGTGACAGAGGACCGATAATTTTTGGACTGTTAGTTAAAGTATATACATCATAAATTTGGACATTCATGGACAGCGCTGTATCCGCGTTAGTTTTAAAATAAGAAGTGAAAGAAAACTTTATCATTTTGTAAATGTAATATAATTTTTCACAGTGATGCCAAATTAATGTTCCAACCTTCGGTTATCGATGGACTATTGGTGAGTGACTGCAGTAACCTGATGCGCCCCTACCACCGGAAGCATAGCCTCGTTATGCCAAGACGAGACACCCATATCTCTTCTATGCTGCAGAACGACTTACAATGTTTAAGTACCCCTCTTGACTGGCCATCCTCGCGTATTCCGCCAAGGCCAATATTCGAGATTGAAACCCTTAATTACACCCTTCCCATTCTGCCGCTTCAAATCATGATCTGACAGTTTTTGACAGGAATCGCGTTCAGGTGATAAGCGTATTCGGCCGGATACGAGGGGGATCATTGTTCTGTAATATAAGCTAAATTTTACCAAACCATATATATATATATATATATATATATATATATATATATATATATATATATATATATATATATATATATATATATAGAGGATATATATATATATATATCTATATATATCTATATATATATATATATAATATATAGATCTATTATATCTATCTCTAGAGGAGAGATCTCTATATATCTCTATATATCTATATATCTCTCTATATATATATATCTCTCTCTATCTCTCTCTATCTATCTATCTCTCTATAATATATATATATATATATATATATATATATATATATATATCTCTATATATCTCTCTCTCTGTATCTATATATATATATATATATAATGTCTCTGGATTTATTATATATATATATATATATATATATCTCTCTCTATATATATCTCTATCTATATATAATCTATATATTCTCTCTTTATCTATCTCTATATAAATTTTCTCCCTTTTTTTGTATACTAAATTTTCCCTATGTATACGTATGTTGTAGCATTGCGTCATTCGTGTAGATTTTACTAACGGGACAGAGTGGATGCTTGTCGCCCGTGATGACTGAAATCATGATCAAAGAAAGCGTTGCCTTTAAAATTGTTAAACACAATAGCCGGCCTCTTTGTTGCCAGCTGCTGTTGCCAACTCCCAGCCGGTCTTCTTCTCCAACCACTTGATACCATTCAGCTCCTTAAGTTCAGTGGCCTTTCAAGAACATCAGTGCATCCCTGTCGAAGAGATGACCAGCAGGAATGTTCATCACCCATCCACGTAGCTAGTTCGTGAGAGTCCACTTGGTCTTCTTCAACTTCAGATGTGGCGTGGGAATTAGGAAAGCTTTACTTCTGTGCGGTGTGGGAACTGAGGAAGCTTTGCTTCTGCATGGTGCAGAAGTTGGGGAAGCTTTCTTTCCCCTGTGGCGCAGACGCAGGCCTTGCCGCTGCGGTCAAGAGCTTGTAGTACAGCCCTGGAGCGTTGGTAGGATGGTTTAACCCCATGAGCTGCAAGGTAATCGTTTTGGGCTTAACGTGCTCACGTAGGGTGAGTAATTTTCCATACAGTTTCATATATCTAAAAGGAAATGTCTAGCTAGTGAAAAACTGCAGAGCACTGAGCCGTAGACTTCCTGGGTAAAGTGAACTGCACTACCGTCAAAAACATCTATTTCATTGTGAGTCACGGCGGTTGTACTGATCATTGGGTTATGGTTGATTTTGCCAAACCCACAATCCATGCACACCCCTAGTTTATTTTTAATGCCCTTCTAACTCTACAAAGAAGACTCCATGTTTCATCTTATATCTGTGTAAGTTACATAACTCTTGTATACAGGGCTTGTTACAAGGGTCTCTTTTCCCCAGCAATATCCTTGGGCACTTGTTTGCAAACACCACAATTCTTGTGTATATAGTCTATATGTTTAATGTCTAATTGCGAATACCATCTGGCGGCAGCTGAGTATCATGTGGCACCACAAGCAGCTACACCTTTACAAAGCCAAAGATTGGTCCATCCAATAATTAGTAGAGTACATTGGCTTAGTGACAGAGTGTACAAGCCGGTAGACATAGAGTGACCACACAGGGTCAATTGCAGGACGGCAGCTCTGCTCCAGCTCACCACACTTGTAGAGGTAGTGAACACCAACACCAGAGGGAAGCTTTTCCTCCCTAAGCCCTACCAAGCGCCCTTGGACCACACAAGAGGCTTTTTGTGCATTTTTGTTTGTCTTTATAGCATCTTTAGTTATTTCTCCAGTCAAGCGGGTCACCTCATTGCTTATTGCAGAGACAACGGCTTGCAGCCTAGACACCCACTAAGTCGATTGTTCCCGAGATGGAAGTGTTAATTCCATGGTGTACTGGTGTTCAGAGATACACTCAACAAGATTGTGGCATTCCATAATAGTCTGTTCTCGATGGACATCCACACGGACAAGCCTGACGGAGACTCCATGTTTGGCCAGCAACTGGTTCACTGCTCCCCTGAACTCCCACCCTGGTCGACCTGAACTAGTTTAGGCCAATGCAGTGGTCCTCGCTTGAATACCCTTTCCAGTGCAACCTCTGGAGCCTCTATTGTAGTCTATGGCTCAGCCACTTTGTAGCGCGGGGCCACATCCACTACTGTGAGGGCATACTTGTAAGTACGGCATTTCAGGATTTCATGAGGAGTAACAAGAGATAGGCTTGGAGAACCGCATCAAACCTAGACACAAAAGTTTGCTATGGGAATGATAGTGGTAATGCCTTTCATGTAGCCCTTAGGACTATAGTAGATGGTTTGCATGTGACAAGTGCGATCCATCGTTATATATGATGACGAGCAGGAGAATCTAAATCTATACAAAATAAAACCCGCTGACCTTCCCCAATACAATTACCCTACTTAGCAAGCTTGTATGCGACCAAACTATTTCCAGAATAATGACGGTTACCTCATGTCCCTTCTGTCTATCTGAGGGCACGTAGAAGTCTGAAAGCTGAGGCTGAGATTCCAGTGGGTTGATGGATTTGCCTGTAATACGGTGGTACTCACGCATATCCTCGTTGACATCCCAAAACGTATGCTTTGCATGCCTTTGGTGGCGCAGAGCCACTCAATTCACTTCTAAGCGCATGCTGCCTGCGTAGACTGAAGCTGCGCTATTGCCATATCATGGGGTTTGAGGTTTCACATCCTCTGGAATGCTTCGTTACTCAGAGAATAAGAAGTTGACAAGGGCACCTCCAACGCAATTGAGGCTATATTTGTTTCTTCAGTATATCACATGGTATGAATTCCTTGTTTAATTAGCATGGGTAGGGCTACGTCAGGAACAGCCATGGCCAGGTAGTGTGGCGTGAATTAAAGTTTGGGGATTGTCCCACCCAACCCCATATTGCCAAGCCCTAGCTTAACCTATTGATATGCCAGAAACAACTTCACTGTGGTACAGCGTGTTGACACGCATTTTTCCATCAGTACTCTGTGTGTCATGTTGTTGGGTGTACCTTAATCCATATCAAAGGGATCCTTTAATTGTACGTCCTGGGGAACCATTGGCTGCAGCTGACTTATGTGAACAACATCTCCAGCCAATGTAAGCTTGACATTAGCCTAACGGAGCTCTCTCGAAAGCTGATTTTTACTGGCTTTTCGAGCTGCGGTGAAGAAAACCCTCAAGTAGATCAACCACATACACCTCTGAATCAGACCACACCTGCGACTGATAGGCCTCGTTGAAACGGATGGTAGGGTTGAGGGCAACAATATGCTCGAGGGCACCGAAGAAGGACCTTTCATGCAAGTTGAGCAGGAAGGTGTTTCCGAATCCTGACTGCTCACAGACAATAGCTGAGCAGGGACCATTTGAAAATGCTCATAAATAGGGGCTAAGCAAGCCACTAGTAGGCTGCCAACCTCAATGTTAAGCTGTGCATCGATAATAACATGCATATAGAAGTTCAATCCACCAGCCGCCTCTGTTTTTTGTGTTATAAAATTGGTTGCCATAGGCATCGGCTATTGCCTTGTCCTCTACCTCAGTCTCATCCTTGTCTACTGCCCCTACTCGTATCTTGGGTGCATTTCTGTCATCTAATGTGTCAATGCCCTGTTACTGGACGTTGGCTCTCTCCTGTGCAGTTTGCCATAGATCGCCGTAAAAGTGGTTCTCATCGCTGTCATCGATGGACATGACCTCGCTGCCAGAAATTTTGGCTGTCATTTTCTTAAAACGCAGGTTTTGTACAACACTGCAGTTGGCGTCTGTAGAGGTCAGCATGATTGTTAAGGCCAGCAGGACTGTCCCCGGAACAATGACGTCTTCTGCACACAGGTTTGGGAAGCGGACCAGCAGTTTATGGTTCTGGTCAATAGTGTTTGGGTTCTTAGTAATAACGATTCCTGTTAGGACTATGATGTAACCGGACCACTAACGTTAGCATGTTCAACACACTTTATGTCCAACTCGATCAATGATCAGTACCAAAAACAACATACTAGATGGTGCACATGGACATATTTAGTAAAATTTTCGATCGCCTACGTAATCATAAAAGTCGGTCAAATTCCCATACAAATGTTATCAGTTGTTGTTATGTAAAGCGCTAATTGTATGTAATAACTTTTATGAATGTCGATGGCGTCACTTCCGGATACGAATAAATAAAATTTAAAACGGGAATGAATTCTACATTTCACGCGTCGTTTCTCTCACGTAAATGGTAGTATCGTAAATTGGTTTCCACTCAAAGGAAGCCCATTTAATTTTAAATATATCGCAAAAATACATTGAATTGTAAATTATGAAGAGTTTGTCTCACAAAGAAAGGTTGAAAAACAGCGTTATTGCACTGAGTAAATTAAATATCATTGCTGGCATTGAATCGAGAGCACTTGAAAACGACCGATATCTCCGATTATGATTTAAAATTCTTTTTAGCTGAGGTCACATTATACACCTAAAGGAAGGGGGAAAATTAAGGCTAGATCTGTAAAAGCATACTAAACTGTTTCAAAGGCACTGATCCAACGTTGGAAAGACGAAGAATTAGAAGACATCAGAAAACAAATTGGGTGCTCATACTTCTACACCGTTGGACAGTGAATGATATCGACCTACCTCAATACACGGAGTGATTTTGTAGCTTGGACTTGTATACACTGTATATACCAGCCTTCGACCTGTTGATTAAATGAGGGCGTTAGGTACATAATGTTCAGCATGAAGGTTGTGTACAAGATTCGAAGCTTAATAAAGATTATCTGAGAGATGCAAATAGAGATTTAGAGACTGAGCTAAGAGATGTTGGCAGTGATTGTGATTAGAGATTATCTAAATATATGCAAGAATAGCGTTACTTATCATCATGATTAGAATGTCGATGACTCGTCTCATTACCTCGCAAGAAGCACTCTCCCGTATAGGTTCTTACATGTCCGGCACTTTTGGTCTTCTGACGCTTGTTGACTCACGATGTGTGATTTTTGTCGATCATGAGTAAGACAAAAAGTCTTGTGTAACGCATTGGCCATATAATACGTAACGACAAAATATTATTGGCAATATCTACCTAGAGATCCTACATTTTACAATCGCTCTCAAATCAAGTAGCTTCAGGGGGTCACCATCTCATGGATACTTTTAACATCTGTTCTGCCTACTACGCTAACGCTTAGCTGACATAATATCCACGAGGCGACAGGTAGAACAGTTGCACACGCTATAAATACTGAGACTCAGTTCATAACATATATGCGGGACACATAGTCAATAACAGCTCCAACATTTAAGTATGAAGCACGATGAATTGATAATAAGTAATGAAATGTAAAGCACACCAGCTAAAGGAATAAACTGGACAGTGTACCAACTAATATCTAACGCACACTGTAGAATAATATCTTCATCACTCTATGTAGTCATTGCCACGACTGCCCAGTTGCTATGACTACAATTATATAGGAACATGTACAGGAATATTTCTTGTGTTTTACAAATGGCACAAATGTCTTTTAGTTACCGTGGTGCTAATGTTTTAGCTACTGAATTATAGAGACCCAGAGCGATATACAATAGTAATTAATGATCCCAGCAGCATAACTTACCTGATCAAAGTACTGGTAACTAGTGTCGTGTTAAACGAACTAGTGTTCGCGAGGGGGTTGCGCTATATGATTATAAAATTTAATTAATGTCCCACAGGGCCGGTTGTTATAGATGGTAAGTGTATGCTTCATATATCATGTGTGCTCCATCTGAAGGTAGATTGTGGAACGTTTAAGAATGTCCGCAGATGTAGCTAGGCAACATATTGGTTCCACTTGCCAGACGTTTAATGAGCGCTTGCTATTGCATATAGATTCATAACTAGTCTTTTTGGCTCGCAATAATGTTCAAATAATCGTAAAAGAGCATTTATGCTTTTATAACCAATTTTATCTTAATTTCCATTTCAGATTGAGGCAGAGATTATGTCATAAAGTAAGTCGTGCAAGTTTTGAATGGGAATATTGATGACCAAATTTTCCGGATTAAGTTACTATGACGTTAAACTATGACCAATACCTAAACTTTAGGCTGTATTTGAAGTTTTTAGCTTGCTCGCACAACAAAGCTTATAAGCTACAAGGCAGCAGTGTGAGTCATAGCCCAGTAACATTAAGTATCACTTAGTCATAATAAAACATTCACAAATTATGCATGCCTGAATTAGAATAAAAGTTTTAATCATAACTATAATAAAGTAGCTATGAATACTCGCAGTTTGTACGAACCACAAAGATAAATAAGATATTAAACGCGCTCGTGGTTTGCTGAATGAAGCCATGTGTTGAAAACAATGGATGTGCCCATCATAATATCGCATTATTCTTTCTGCTCACAATTGCCTTGGACGCAGCAGATTGTAGCCAGCAATCAATAGTAATACCCACCACGGACACCCATTCCGCGGTCGACTACGTAACAAAAAGTACATGATACCGATAAATCTCCTTCAACATGGTGTTTCGGAATATTCGTCAAAACAAAAATGCAACACTTTATCGCATAATATCTTGGTTGATGGTAGGTCAACCTCGTGGACTCTATGGCGCCAACGTAATCGCAACAAGACTCCTGGGATAGGTTGTGTGTCTTTGCTTTGTTTTCAACCGACGTGAGCGCTTGATTGTGTGGCCCGTGTGGACGCTGAGTTATGTGCCTATGTATTGTTTTGATTTCGCTGTGAAGCGACCACTTTCATTCTCATTCTCGAGCACCACTTTCAGGCCTAGGAGCTAATGGATATTTGTTCCGAAACCTGCGCTATCTAGATGCATATCTGTAGTCTGGCACCATTGATATTAGTGTGCAAGAGTTAATATGAAGGGAAATGGTAAATCGACAGGGCTGTGAAACACAAATATAAGTAAGCAGTGAACAATATATGAATATATTATATATATATATATATATATATATATATATATATATATATATATATATATATATATGTATATATATATATATGTATATATATATATATATATATATATATATATATATATATCTCTTTATACATATATACGTATACATCTATATATTAATATATCTATATATATATAAATATCTATCTATATATATATGATATATATATATATCTCTATATATATGTATATATATATATCTATATATATATTCATATATATGTATATTTATGTATATATTTTATTTTTGTAAACTTCTTTTTACGAATGAATACTTTATATATATATGTATATATATAAATATTTATATGTGCATATACACATATATATATACACATATATATTTATATGCATATATATATAAATATATATGTATGTATAAATATATTAATGTATATATATATATATAGATATTTATCTCTATATATTTTATATATATATATATTTTCTCTATCTAAATCTATATATCTCTTTTATATATATCCCATATATATATATATATATATCTCTCTATATATATATATATATATATATATATATATATATATATATATATATATTATTTATGTACGTTTGCATATACACATAGATACATATGTTGTGGCGAGAAAGAGTGGATGCTTGTCGCTCGAGATGACTGAAATCGTGATCAAAGAAAGCGTTGCCTTTCAAACCGTTAATTTAAAAACAATAGCCGGCCCCTTTAAAATGTAAACGCATTGCATAACGCGTGAAAACAAACAATTGCAGAGAATGCTCTGCTGTTTGGATGATATTGTGACAGGCAAGCAAATACTGGTTCATTAGCAAATGCAAGAATAGTTTTATTGCACTTCAATAATTGAGTTGCTAACAACGACCCACGTTGACACAAAACCATCGCGTGCCTGGCACGTGTGCGGAATTCGCTTACAGCAGTGAGGTTTAAACCATCGACTTGTACCGTTGTTCACTGTATGCAGAGGTAAAACCACCCTCGTCATTTCCTCCTTACTATTGCTTTTTTCGCGGCATATAAATTAATACTTGCTGTAGACTTCGCACTCCAATAACAAACATATGGTGCAATCAAATTAAATGCAACCTATTCGAGCTGTTACCTTAGGTCTGTCGAGTTGTATAGTGACTTTGTCATGTCATTGCGATTATTTGAGCAATTATTTTAGACTAAGCAAATATATGTATATACCATTATGATCCCGATTAATACTATAAACGTTTATGCTGCTTGGCATGATACAGGCAAAGTTCGCGTTCTCTTCCTTATTTATCGCGGAATAAACTAATTGTAATCTGGATATTACAAGCTAATTTAAGAAATAGATTTGTGATATTGTTTTGGTCTATGATCAGGTGATTTTATAGTCCGGTGTCTGCGGGTTATATGACAGTGTAATACATTGGCTGGTGCATTATGCAAATTGTGCTGTGGTCAACGACACCGCTTGGAACTATTCAAGGTTAGAAAGAACTGCAACTAATTCAGCAATGCCATAGGCTACTTTTTCAATTGAATACTGTAGGCTATCAGACAGAGAGCATAGTAGTTGTAAATTGCTGGAGAATAAGTATCAGTGCGATGCCTTATAATATCGATGCATTTTTGTGTTTATAGGTCATTTCAACATCCTCTATAACCGATGATAAATATGATGCTGATGATGCTGACCGTGATGTTTATAATGATGTTGATGATGATGAAGATGTTGCTGTTGTTGATGTTGTTGTTGATGATGAT